>CM046036.1:47331764-47456764 GCA_025215565.1 Flaveria ramosissima | reverse complement strand
AGACTTTGATACTTGGTGTCAGAATGGAAGGCTTTATCAAGTCTTAAAACTCCAGGATGTAGGACTCTATTGTCCAAGGACCTTACATACCAAGCACCTCTTCAGCTGCTGTTGGAGGTGGTATGATCCCAAATGTTGTGGCTATTATTTTGATGAAAAAAGAAAAAGAATAGAGATTGATTATAAAGCCATGACAGCCCTTCAAACTACTCTTCCAAACTCCATCTATAGGGGCTTCAAGAAGTGAAAAACTGCTAAGCAACTATAGGAGGCATTGAAGCTCATGTATGAGGGATCCAATGAAGCTAAGGAGAACAAGAAGGATCTCTTAAAGCAGCAATTTAAAAACTTCACCTTCAAAGCAGGTGAAACCATGACTCAATAATACTTCAGGTATGTTGAAATTGTGGATACTCTAATGGATGTTGGAGTAACTCTTGAGAACAGGGACATTGAGAGGAAGTTTATGTCCTCTCTTCCTATACAATGGACACATTACTGTGTTGTTATCAAGAGGAATGAGAATCTTAAGACTCTTACACTTACAAAGTTGTATCATATTCTCAGTGGATACCAGATGGAGATGAACATGCAAAACTCATCTAGTAACTCCAGCAATCAACTGAGTTCAGCCCTCCATGTGGTTGAAAGGGAAAGCATTGAACCACAACATCATCTTATATGCTACCCTAACAACTCACAAAAGGGTCCTTTCATCACCTTCCCAGAGACTCCAAGAGAAAGCTACACTCAAGGAAGTCCATTCCAAGAGACAAGTTCTTCTCATGCTTTTATCTCTGCTGATGAGAGCACAGACAACTTTCTCTTCACCCTTGAAGACCTGGACTGTATCCATCCAAATGATCTGGAGTACATGGAGATAGTTCAGCAGATGGCTTTTCTTACTCACAGAGCCAAGAAGTTCTACAAGAGGACAGGGAGGAAGTTTCTAAGCAATGGAGCCAGTGGAAAGTTTGGACTGGATAAAAGCAAAGTGAAGTGATACAACTATAACCAGATAGGACACTTTGCAAGGGAGTGTAAGGCACAAGGACCAATGGTGGCCAAACACAAGCCAGACCAAACTATACTAATAGAGCTCCCCAGAATGGGTGTTTAGGAATAAGAAGGGATGTTTGGACAATGGACACGTTACTGTGTTGTTATCAAGAGGACTGAGAATCTTAAGACTCTTACTCTTACAGAGTTGTATCGTATTCTCAGTGGATACCAGATGGAAATGAACATGCAAAACTCATCTAGTAACTCCAGCAATTAGCAGAGTTCAGCCCTTCATGTGGTTGAAAGGGATTGCAGAGAACCACAACATCATCTCATCTTCTACCCTGAAAACTCACAAAAAGGTCCTTTCATCACCTTCCCGAAGACACCAAGGAAGAGGTACACTCAAGGAAGCCCATTCCAAGAGGCAAGCTCTTCACAAGCCTTTGTGTCTGCTGATAAAAGCACGACAACTTTCTCTTCACCTTTGAAGACCTGGACTGTATTCATCCAGGTGATCTGGAGTATATGGAAATAGTCTAGTAGATGGATTTTCTCACTCATCTAGCCAAGAAGTTCTACAAGAGCACAGGGAGGAAGTTTCCTAGCAATGCAACCAGTGGAAAGTTTAGACTTGACAAAAGCAAAGTGAAGTGTTACAACTATAACCAAATGGGACACTTTGCTAGATAGTGCAAAGCACCAAGAACAAATGGTGGCCAAGCACAAACTAGACCAAACTACACCGATGAGCTACCCAAAGCAACAATCTGCAATTGTTGTTGAAGAAGGAGGTTTCGACTGAAGTTTTCAGGTTGAGGATGCATCTCCAAATCAAGCACTGGTGGCAGATCATGAATAAGCCAAGGTATTGGAATATCTTTGTACACTTGAATGTATTAATAAAGTTAACAGATATAGGTCCTATAACTTAGAGATGAAATCTGATCTTGAGTTTTTAAAATCTTAAAAACTGATTTCAAAAGAGCTGAAAATGATTACAAAATTAAAATAGAAGATTTAGTGAAAACCATTTCCACTCTTAAACATAAACATACCAACTACAAGACTCTGATCAAAGATCTCATCACTAAGTTAACTAAATGCTAGGCTAAGCTTGTGATCAGCAAAGCCAGTGTAGAGAAATGTGTTCTTGAAGAAGAGACCTTTAAGAACATGATATTCTCATCCTTGCATGCAAAAGTTTGTAATTTAGAATAAGCAGAGACTAGGATAACTGAGAAAGCTCCTCCACACACTCTATTTTCTGTAAGATCTTTAAGGTGTGAAACTTGTCACACCCCAACCTTGACGGCGGAAACGTCGAGATGTGAGGGTTACGATTGTTCACAGCCACATAACGCTATTTACTAAATCCAAGTATATTAATCATAAGATTCAATTGTAACATTACAAGCAAAAGTTTCAACAAAGAATACATCATGTACAAATGCTACAAATAACATGATCATCCATTTTATCTCTAGGTCCAATCTTAGATGTGATAAGCTTCAAAGAGTAGAACACATACTTGAGGTATTCCTGAAACATGTTAAAAATAAAAGGTCAACATAAAAATGTTGGTGAGCATTCAATAGTTTTTAATATATAGATTATATAAAAGATGGCAATTCAAGTCATAAGTTAGTGAATAAAGTGATTAGGGATGTTATGAACAATGCAACAATCAAACCTCGACAAAGTTTTACAAGTCTCAAACGTTTACAAGATTATACGATCAGCTAAGTGTACTTGGATCAACCAAAGCAGGCTTGTCTGGCCCATAGATCTATGACTTCGCTGGGCTAGCAATAGTTAATGATTGTACATATAACGCCATAACATGGTAACCACAAAAGTTCAACTAACCACAACTTTGCATGATCAATTGCCATAAAGATTACAAGTCTCAAATAAGTTTACAAGTGCAATGATAATAAGTTAACATGTTTCACCCCAAAGTGTATAAATGTGCAAAAAGGGGTATAGAAATACTCACTTGATCAAATAAGTAAAGAATGACGATTAATAAGAGATATGATAAGCAACGCTCCAACGTAGTCCTTCACAAGTTACCTAAATATATATATTTTACAAGTTTATGTTTAAATAATAAGATTAACGTTTTAATGCGAACTATGGTTTCAATTGGGATTTGGGGGTTTAAATAATTACATGAAATAATGAATCGTTTATGTTTTGGTTTAATAAAGTTGGTATAACTTAATAAGACCAAGAATATATTCAAAATGATTCAATAATATAATTTATTGAATTACTAAAGATTAAATAAAATGTGTGAAAAGATATAAATAATATAGAAATTAATTATTTAAAATTTGATAAAGATGATTTATTGGATATTTATTTATATAGTTTGCAAAATAATATAGAATTATTTAAAATCACTTTAAACATTTTAAATAATCTTTCTAAGGTCTTAAAAACAAGAATGGTCAATAATAGAAACTTATATTATTTTATAAGTTCTAAGAATTTGTATAAAAGGATAAGAAATAAATAGATTAATTATTTATATATAACATGGTTAAATGAAAAGATGAATAAGTAATTATTTAAATGATTATTTAAATAACTATTTACATAATTATTCATTTAACATATTGATTGATAATGTTTCAATTAATCTTTATTTAAAATATCATGATTTAAACCATGAATACTTAAAAGAAACATTTGGATCAATAATTTATTAGTTACTATTTAAAATAAACCAAGAAAATATCTTATTAAAAATAATATTTAATTATTTAAATTTAGAAAAATAACAAAAAAATGATTATTTGATGTCTTTAAAAATATTAAAAGTTTACAAAATCCATTTTTATAGTTATTAAAAATTTTCTACAATTAATTTAAGGGCTAAAAAGCCTTAAAAATAATATATGAGGGTGCCCGGGTTCGAACCCGGGACCTCAAGGTTGATATGTGAGTGAGTGACCAGTAAACCAGGGCCACAACCATGTCATAACTCGACCCTTTTTTGTTAAAAACATTGTTACAAAACAACCCTAAATCCATATGAACCCTAGTATGATTTTGATCCAAATTGAACCCCGATTCGATTCCATTACAGGTTAGATTCATGGGGCTTTGATTCCCCATGCTAGAACGATCATGTAGATATGCTTAGTTACCCGAATGAAGTTAGATTAATAATGAACAGGTGTAAGAGGCATCGCGACCGAAGCTTGATTCCAATCGTTGTGCACGGTTGATGTTAATCCAAATTAAACACGTCTGAAGATTCATCGAGCAGCCATGAATCGAAACCCTCCAATAATTTCAGATTAAAACCATCCGAAGCAGGGTCTGTGGTGGTGTTACAGGTTTGAGTGACCGCGGTAGTTGTTCGAGTTGTTTAAGTGCATTTCAGATGAAATTGAGGTTGTTATTAGCTTAGAACTAGTTAAACGTTTGATTTTGGTTCATTTAATTCGATTATTATTCGGTTTTAATAGTTGAACGGTTCACGTTTGATGACCGACGGTTACTCGAGCTCGAACGCTCTTGTAACCGTCGCTAAACCCAATTAAAAGGTAGTTAATGGTTCGAATCATCTTCACGAAGCTTTTGGAAACGGTTTTGGTTCGATTTTTCAGTGAATTGCTCGCGTTTGGGCTTCGCCGGAGTTCGGCCGGAGCTCCGCCGGAGCTTCACCGGAATTACGGGCAAGGAAAAAAAAAGGAGACTAAGTTTTAGTTAATTACAGCTTTAGTCCCTGTAATTTGATCCTTTGGTATTTCATGTTTAAACTTAAATTTTTAAGTTTATAAAATAGCAAAACAACCCCTTTAACTTTCTTACTTTAAGTTGTTAATAGCTTTTAAATTTTATAACTTTATAGGTTGATATTATTAATAATAATAGTATTATTATTATTATTATTATTATTATTATTATTATTATTATTATTATTATTATTATTATTATTATTATTATTATTATTATTATTATTATTATTATTATAGTTATTTATTTAATATGATATAATTATCACTATTAAATTCCAATTTAGAGGAAATTACGACCAATCCATAAGTAACCCTTAATTTTCATATATGCCAACAATAGCCCTTACAAGAATTTAACGATGCTAACATTTAATTTAACGAAAAATTCAAGATGTTACAGTCTCCCCAACTTAAAAGAATTTCGTCCCTAAATTAAGAATGAACTTAAATGAACAAAGGAGTTATAATGAAAGGTAAATGTACAACGGTCAGTGTTTTACATTTGATTACGGATGAGATGTTTCACTTTATGGAATCTTACGAGCTTCTTGACATCATGCATGCCAATTCGTACTCTTCCAGCGAAATGCTAGATTTTTTTTTTTTGAAATTTGGCAGACGAAACGTTAGAAGACGATGATAAGTTACCGTAGTATATTAAACTTATAAGCCACAACTTTTAGAATGTAATTTTCGTAGTAAAGTGATGTCTTGAAATCAATAGGAGACCAGCAATGATAAGAAGGTTAACCGTCGGGATTTAAGAATCCCTAATGTCACTATATATAACGAAACGATCTTAACGCATATCTTGTGAATATGTATTTCTCCTTTGACCACCAATGGTCTAAGAGTAATACGATATGCGAAGATTTTGGAATGAGTTCACGACGATGATTAGGAACATTATTAAAAACAGAAAATGAATCGGTCATCCAAAATAACGATCGATGTTTTAACGCATACCACGGTATACGAATATTTGAAACATATACAAGTCAATTTCTCGACCCGTTATCCCACATAAGTCAATATGAAATTAGCCAATCGGTCTATAATGCACCAATTGTCATCATGACATCTAAAATAAGAGGCATTCAGTGATGAGAAGTTAAACAGGAGATTCACCCGGAACACGGAGGTTAGGTTTTGTCATATGTGAAGGTAAGACACTTGGACACATACCAAGTTATGTCCTTTCTTTTACGCCAAGCCCATGACTACAAATTACGAAATTTTATGAGCCTCCATATCCGCGTCACAATGAAACTAATGACGAGTCTCGTTGATCGAAATCACGATAGATTTTTAAAGATTTCCAAGGTTAAGGATTCAAAAGTGATTCAAGAAGTGACGCAAACAATAAGAAATGCATTTGTAACCATGTTTAGCAAGGTAGCAAATTTCCACATACAGTTTGCATACATAGTTCATCAAACCCATAAGCACAGCTGAGAACATTCGTGTGTCTAGAAAGACATGAACACAAGTTGATAATGTCTTTATTTAGTAGAAAGATTGTTTAAGAAGGCTACCATCGCGCAATCATGTGTTGATGAGAACTCAAAATGAAAGTCAATAAGTAAAGAATAAATGGTTCGATGTAGCTAGATCGAGTCAAAACATGAAGATAAAGGGAAAGAAATCGATTTAAGAATTCAAATGCTCCAAGCTCGGAATCAAAATCAACCTAGAGTGATCGGGTCTCCTTTCAAGTTCAAAAATCATGCTTTGGCTTGATAGGTCCAAACACTAACATTGGTTCACCCTTCAAGTTACTACATGTTTCTTGTCACTTGATTAAAACCTTGGTAAGTTGGAGATCAAGAAATGAGAATAGTCATCAAGGTGTGGTTTTCACTCCTAACTTGATGGTGTATTCCCAAGGTATGACCACTAACTTACCAATCAAAAAGTTCGATCCCAACTCCTTGTTGAGGATCCACAGAAATAAGACGAGGTAACTCACCATTAAGGTAAGGGAAATCACTCCTATCATAACGGTGAAGTTTTACAAAAACAAAATATAACAAGATGAACTTCTTCATCAAAATCCAGAATTCACTCCTACTTTGATGAAGTTGTCTCATTTGAACAAATACAATTCCTAAAGATGATATTATCATCAAGGTATGGAATTCACGCCTATCTTGATGATTGAATTTCACAATAGCAAGAAAACAATCGAAGATTGACATTTGTCACCAAAGTACGGGTTTCAATCCTATTTTGGTGAGATCATGTCATTCGTGAAATGCCATTCCAAAGAAAATAATTGAAGTCAATCCTCGGGATAAGGAAATCACCCCGATCCAGAGGATGAAATTTTATAAATCACAATTGGAAACCATTTATCGAAACGAATAGAGAATCATCAAAGTAAGGGAATCACCCCTGTTTTGATGAGATGGAATCATTTAGGAGATACGAGTGTCCTTAGTCATAGGTTGACTTGCAACTCTTGCATCTCCCACGTTACAAACGGTACAAAGTTTGACTTAACAACGAAAGGAAAAAAATATCAATGAGAAATTCAGAAAATTTCAAGTTACATCAATGTAACAAAAGGGAAAATCATACTTACAAGATTTAAGGTCAAAGTTTGAGATAACAAAATTAGGTATGATGATGTTCAAATCTTGAATAGTTTAAATCAGGAAGACGAAATAAATGACAAGAATGATTCAACACCACAATGAGATGTGAACATTCAATTTGCATTCGAAAGGAAATACGTGGACTTCTCAAGATATGAGGTCAACCATAACCTTATTGAAGGCACGCTTACCTATAAGCGGTCACCCATCTCAAGGGTTTCAAGTCAAATAAACGGATCCAACGGTCGAATCAGTTTACTATTTTCACCTTGTCTAGACATAGTATCCCGAGATGTAGGAATTCCACCTTAAGGCATTGCATGACTTCAATTATGGGACACATTTTTAAGAAGATCTGAAAATCATAAGTATCGACTTAGAGTTTTGACGACCATTCGGTTCAGATTCCCAACATCTTTGGATATATTAAGAGTCATGTACACGTTGGTCAATGTATAGAAATAGTTACATAAAACACCCAACGTGTAACGATGTTTAAACGTAGGAGTTGAAGTGTAAGATGGGTTCAATATCAACAGGAACATTCTGTGTGATAAGAATGAGAAGATATTAAAGCTTTGTTGATAAACCAGTTCATGGAATCAAGGATTTTTAAGATACAAGAGGATGGTCCCATTTGGTAACGCATTACCATTTGGAATCGTTGACACGTCAAGGTAAATTGACCCATTTGCCTTAGAGACTTGTGTATGTTGACCATAGTTTATCACTCATCCCAGAAATCCCCAGGTAAGCATAACTAGTCTCGCAATGAGATTTATACGATATGCTTGCCTTAGCCCGAAGGCCTTTTGCCAGGAAATCCAGAATACAGGTGTCTATGTGTCACACAAATTTCTTTGGTTCATAGAATCAAAAGCTTGATGAGATTTTCATAAATTATACATAGAGTCTAAGGAATTGAACCCACGATGATAAGTGTAGATTCCACATGTCATTGAGAATAGGTTTAGGAAGTTCATTTGTCGGGGAGAATCAAAGAGTCAAAGTTAAGTTTAGGGAGACAAGTAACCAAGGTAATTAATTATAAGGCACACCTATCTAAGGGCATCATATTGCACAAAAGGCATCCCTAAGTAAATAGCATCATGTGACACGCAACAATAAGTATACACAAGTTTATAAGATTCTTTCTATGAGGTTCATGCAACTATAGTCTAGGCCACCATTTCTAATAACCTAAATCCCTATAGTTATGGGCTCTGATACCAATCTGTCACACCCCAACCTTGACGGCGGAAACGTCAAGATGTGAGGGTTACGATTGTTCACAGCCACAATACGCTATTTATTAAATCCAAGTATATTAATCATAAGATTAAACTGTAACATTACAAGCAAAAGTTTCAACAAATAATACATCATGTACAAATGCTACAAATAACATGATCATCCATTTTATCTCTAGGTCCAATCCTAGATGTGATAAGCTTCAAAGAGTAGAACACATACTTGAGGTATTCCTGAAATATGTTAAAAATAAAAGGTCAACATAAAAATATTGGTGAGCATTCCATAGTTTTTAATACATAGATTATATAAAAGATGGCAATTCAAGTCATAAGTTAGTGAATAAAGTGATTAGGGATGTTATGAACAATGCAACAATCAAACCTCGACAAAGTTTTACAAGTCTCAAACGTTTACAAGATTATACGATCAGCTAAGTGTACTTGGATCAACCAAAGCAGGCTTGTCTGGCCCATAGATCTATGACTTCGCTGGGCTAGCAATAGTTAATGATTGTACATATAACGCCATACCATGGTAACCACAAAAGTTCAACTAACCAAAACTTTGCATGATGAATTGCCATAAAGATTACAAGTCTCAAATAAGTTTACAAGTGCAATGATAATAAGTTAACATGTTTCACCTCAAAGTGTATAAATGTGC
Organism: Flaveria ramosissima; assembly: GCA_025215565.1. NCBI lineage: Eukaryota > Viridiplantae > Streptophyta > Magnoliopsida > Asterales > Asteraceae > Flaveria > Flaveria ramosissima. Next base: position 47,447,493 of record CM046036.1, on the reverse strand, counting down.
AAAAAGGGGTATAGAAATACTCACTTGATCAAATAAGTAAAGAATGACAATTAATAAGAGATATGATAAGCAACGCTCCAACGTAGTCCTTCACAAGTTACCTAAATATATATATTTTACAAGTTTAAGTTTAAATAATGAGATTAACGTTTTAATGCGAACTAGGGTTTCAATTGGGATTTGGGGGTTTAAATAATTACATGAAATAATGAATCGTTTATGTTTTGGTTTAATAAAGTTGGTATAACTTAATAAGACCAAGAATATATTCAAAATGATTCAATAATATAATTTATTGAATTAATAAAGATTAAGTAAAATGTGTGGAAAGATATAAATAATATAGAAATTAATTATTTAAAATTTGATAAAGATGATTTATTGGATATTTATTTATATAGTTTGCAAAATAATATAGAATTATTTAAAATCACTTTAAACATTTTAAATAATCTTTCTAAGGCCTTAAAAACAAGATGGTCAATAATAGAAACTTATATTATTTTATAATTTCTAAGAATTTGTATAAAAGTTTAAGAAATAAATAGATTAATTATTTATATATAACATGGTTAAATGAAAAGATGAATAAGTAATTATTTAAATGATTATTTAAATAACTATTTACATAATTATTCATTTAACATATTGATTTATAATGTTTCAATTAATCTTTATTTAAAATCATGATTTAAACCATGAATACTTAAAAGAAACATTTGGACCAATAATTTATTAGTTACTATTTAAAATAAACCAAGAAAATATCTTATTAAAAATAATATTTAATTATTTAAATTTAGAAAAATAACAAAAAAATGATTTGATGTCTTTAAAAATATTAAAAGTTTACAAAATCCATTTTTATAGTTATTAAAAATTTTCTACAATTAATTTAAGGGCTAAAAAGCCTTAAAAATAATATATGAGGGTGCCCGGGTTCGAACCCGGGACCTCAAGGTTGATATGTGAGTGAGTGACCAGTAAACCAGGGCCACAACCATGTCATAACTCGGCCCTTTTTGTTAAAAACATTGTTACAAAACAACCCTAAATCCATATGAACCCTAGTATGATTTTGATCCAAATTGAACCCCGATTCGATTCCATTACAGGTTAGATTCATGGGGCTTTGATTCCCCATGCTAGAATGATCATGTAGATATGCTTAATTACCCGAATGAAGTTAGATTAATAATGAACAGGTGTAAGAGGCATCGCAACCGAAGCTTGATTCCAATCGTTGTGCACGGTTGATGTTAATCCAAATTAAACACGTCTGAAGATTCACCGAGCAGCCATGAATCGAAACCATCCAATAATTTCAGATTAAAACCATCCGAAGCAGGGTCTGTGGTGGTGTTGCAGGTTTGAGTGACCGCGATAGTTGTTCGAGTTGTTTAAGTGCGTTTCAGATGAAATTGAGGTTGATATTAGCTTAGAACTAGTTAAACGTTTGATTTTGGTTCATTTAATCCGATTATTATTCGGTTTTAATAGTTGAACGGTTCACGTTTGATGACCGACGGTTACTCGAGCTCGAACGCTCTTGTAACCGTCGCTAAACCCAATTAAAAGGTAGTTAATGGTTCGAATCATCTTCACGAAGCTTTTGGAAACGGTTTTGGTTCGATTTTTCAGTGAATTGCTCGCGTTGGGGCTTCGCCGGAGCTCCGCCGGAGCTTCACCGGAATTACGGGCAAGGAAAAAAAAAAGGAGACTAAGTTTTAGTTAATTACAGCTTTAGTCCCTGTAATTTGATCCTTTGGTATTTCATGTTTAAACTTAAATTTTTAAGTTTATAAAATAGCAAAACAACCCCTTTAACTTTCTTACTTTAAGTTGTAAATAGCTTTTAAATTTTATAACTTTATAGGTTGATATTATTAATAACAATAGTATTATCATTATCATTATTATTATTATTATTATAGTTATTTATTTAATATGATATAATTATCACTATTAAATTCCAATTTAGAGGAAATTACGACCAATCCATAAGTAACCCTTAATTTTCATATATGCCAACAATAGCCCTTATAAGAATTTAACGATGCTAACATTTAATTTAACGAAAAATTCAAGATGTTACAAAACTTATGAAGATGAGCTTCCCTTCATAGACCCAATGAGTAAAGAGGATAAAGAGGAGATAATGAAGGATGACTCTGAGAAGAGTAAAGAAGGTCATCCTAAGAAGGATCACTATTCTCTTGAGGGGAGAAAAAAATTTGGGATAACCAAGTCCAAGAGAAAGAATTTGATCAGAAAAGCCAGGAGGAAGTCAAAGAAGGCTCAAGAGTTCAAGGACACTTTCAACTCTAAGTAGAAATAGGTGTTTATTTCTACAGGGTTTGAAGTGGTAAAGGCTGAAGACTGAACTATGAATTTTGGTACTAGGAGTTCTAGTTCTTGCCCAAATCATCCCAACAACAAGAAGAAGGCTGATCAATTGTGTACCACTATTACACAGCTTGAACCATCCAAATCCAAAGGAAAGCCTCATCTTACAAAGCTTGCTACATCATCTATGAAGATGAAGATGGAGATGGAAAGTGATCAAGTTCAGCCTTCCTCTTAAAAGAAGATTCTCAGAAGAAAGGAAATGGACTTTATCATGTGTGGTAGTACTTCTCATCTTGCTAAGGATTGCCTCTACAATCCTAAAAGTATTGTCCATATGATCAAGAAGAAAACTTCTGAGAAAATCAAGAAGAAGCCAGCTTCGAAAGGAAAGTCTTTTCCTTTTGGAAGCTCCAAAGTGAAGAAGAAGACAAGCGAAAACTTGCCTTCAAAAGTGTTGGTCCAATCTGATCGACGAACAATGCTTTTGATTGATCAAATGATTCAATATCACAAACACACACTCAACACAAACAATAATAACCAAAGTAAAATAAACACAATCAATAAACAATGGCTCAATATGATCTCAATTGAATTCCAGCCTCAAAATTACACTTGCAACAAAGATTTTTCGTATTAGGGTTTTGCAAGATTAACTTACAAAGATAGAAACAATTCTATATATAGGTTGCATAGTTTCGCTGACAGTTTCGCTGGACAGCGAAACTGTAAGGCCCAAGCTCAGTTTCGCCCAGCGAAGAATCACAGTTTCGCCGGGTGAAACAAGCATGCTGACTATGAGCGAAACTGTAGTTTCGCTCATAGTTTCACTGGGCAGCAAAACTCAAACTACAAACTTAACAAAAGAAATCTAACATTTGTCCTATTACATTTAAACATAAACAAAATATAAACACTAATCTAAGGTGAGTCCAACCTATTCTTGATCTTCAATACTCCCCCTAGGTTGGACCTCACTGACTGGATCATCTTCATTAGCAGCACCAGCTTTAGCTTCCTCTCCAGCCTTAGATCTGCCTTCTGCTTCAGCTCCTGCTGTACTCATTTCTTCACCGTGTGCACTTGCTCGTTCGAATTGTCTTGTAAGATCCTGCACGTCTATCCTGACTTCATCAGCCTCACGAATTTTATCTGCCAACTCTTTCAATTCTGCTCTAACCCCTCGAGCCTTGTTGGCAACCTCCATGAACAGGCTTGCCTCTTTCTTCGTTTCAGCTCCAGCCCTCGCCTTAATTTGATTCTCACATAAAATCAACAAATCCTCATCACAAAATGAAAACACTTCCAGTGGATCAAATAGTCTAATTTCAGCTCCATCCTTTATCCTTATCTCCGCCTCCCCCGTGTTGTTGTCATAAAACCACTTCTCGAACCTTTGAAGTCTTTGGGGAAGGGGATCAGGTAACCTCACCCTACTAACAGTCTTCGGGGGCTTAACCCTTAGCACAATCCTACCCTTACCAGTCTCCCAATCTTTGTCTTTCTTAGACCTCTTCCTTTCAGCCTTTATATACCTAAACATCTCAAAATTATCGTTCTGGCCCTTCTTAATCTCTTCTTCCAGCAATTTGGCTCGTTCACTCAGCTGAGAGTCTATGCCAGACTCCTAAGATCCCATTCAGGCAAGGTCTTGAAAGCCTTCCTTTTATGCATATAAGAAATCCTTCCTCCTCTCCTCTTAATCATAAACATCTTCAGGCTTGAGTTGTATTTCCAACTTATTATCTTCTTCTCAGACTCTTTCCTGCTCGCCCCCTGAATGTTCTGGAATAGTGGGGTTAGCTCTTCTGGCTCTTTCTCCTTCACAAACCACTCCTCCTTTTCTAGTTCAAACACATCTCCCTCATTAGAGCCCTTCTTAGCTACATATGTCAAGGGTCGCTCATCCACCTCATAATACTCTGGATCAGAGTCATAATCTACTAGCTGCTCTTCATACTCTTCCTCATCCACCAGATTCATCTGAAAGCAGCTTTCTCACTAGCTTAGCAGTTATGTCTCTTATCACCTCCTCACCTACCACATCAGTATCTATGTTCAGCCCCAAATCTATAAACCCTGCCTCAATCATATTCTCCACATTTTCTTCAGCCTCTTTCCTTCTAGTCCTAGTCTCTCCCTCACCAACATCCTTCTCACCAGAACCTCCTGTAGTTGCATCTGCTGCACCACTAATGCCCTCTCTTGCCTTAAATGAGGTACCCACATTCAGAAATGAGTATCTCGAGGTATCCATAAGATCATGTTGATGCATGTATGTCCCTAGATCATAATTTGTAATGTAATAGATCTTGTCTGTCTGATTATGATGTAATTGTATCAATTAATGAAATGATATGAATTGATTGTTACTTGTGATGTTTAATATTTCATTAATAAGTTGTGATTGAATTGATTGGGTTTATGAATGTTTGAATGATTGCACATTATGTTATATTAATTAAAACATTCAAACTTAACTAAATGAAGTTCTCATGTGAATGGCCCATGCGAATGGACCACACGCATGAATAACTTCATACGATTGACTCAATCGCACGACTGAACCAGGAGACTGGATCAATCGTATGATTGACACATAAGATTGGCTCAGTCGCACGAATGAACACTCAGTCGTGCGGATGAATCAACCGCATGGTTCAATCGCACGACTGAACCATACTTATGGCCCAGTCGCACGATTGAACAATACTAACCTATAAATAGACCCAATTCGTGGGAAAATCTAAGCATTGATCCCATTACGATTCCAGACGTACCCTAGCCGTCCAGAAGCCTCCCAAATCGTTCTCCAAGTTCACAGAACACATCAGATCGGTTCCTAATCGATTTCTGACGTTGATTTCAATTCTTGATTGATTCATCGTGTGTTCTCACTGATTGGATCGCCAATCAAATAGGATTCCGCACTATTTGAGTTGGTTTAACACGCAATCACTAGGTATTTCGTTCAAATACCAGGTCCTAACAAGTGGTATCAGAGCTTTGGCTCTTGATTTCGTGTTGATTCAATCAAGATTGCATAAAAGTTTGTGTTTTTGCACGAAAAACGCAATCTTTGGCATCAAAAGTGATCTTGGACGTTTCCTGCTCATCGAAGTTCAGTTTCTACGGACTTAGGCGATTTGGACTTGCGAAATTTTGAATTTTTACGGCTGAAACCCGTCAAACCTAGAAATTTTCGCAAAACAGCAGCTTCAGTCGCACGAGTGACCCATTCGCACGACTGGACTCCATTCGCATTGCTCATTCGCACGATTGGACCTAGTTGCACCTTCATTCGGCCGACTGAATCGTTCGTTCGCATAACTCATACGCACCAGATTCATTCGCACGACTGAACCATTCGCCCTGATCAGTCACACGGTTGAACCAATCGCAGAGTTCATACGCACGATTAGACCATTCGCATCCTTCAGTCGCATCAGTTAAAGTGTATTTGATTAGATACTAAGTTTATTAGCCATGGAAGATCAGATGTCAGCCTTTACTGCTGGGAAGGACTCAAGGATTCAGAACCTGCTGTTGCTTGAGAGTGAGGTGGGTAATCACAATAAACCACCAAAGCTCTTGACTTTAGATGAGTTTCCCCACTGGAAACAACGTTTTGAGATCTACCTCAATGGAGTAGATCCTAATCTGTTGGAAGCTATAGAGGTTGGTTATAGTACACCGGTGGGAGCAGATGAAGTTAAGTTAACGTTAAGTGGGATGACCGACGCACAGAAAGTAAAGTATAATGCAGAGAAAAGGGTTTATGCATTGATCACTCAGTCTATCCCCAAAGACATATTCCACCAGTACTCAGAGAACAAGCAGTCCAAGAAACTGTGGGATGACCTAGAGAAGAGATATGATGGGAATGCATCATTGAAGGCAATCAAGGCAAAGGAGTTAAAGAAGGAGTTCGATAACTTCTCATCGATTGGTAATGAGAGTTTAGATGAAGTTATAGACAGATTCTACCACTTGATGAGCGAGTTGCATACACATGGAGTGGAAACGACTATGGAAGAGAAAGTAAGCAACTTCGCAGATGGATTGCCTGATAAGTGGGCTTCATTCGTGTCTAATCTTAGACAGAATGGAATGCTTGTAAAGCTGGATATAAATGACTTCATTCTCAAGCTGCGTGAAGAAGCACTAAGGATGAAGTATAGAGCACAGAAGTCTTCGTATACACAAAACCCAGCCTTATACAACGCCACGCCTCAAGCTAAGACATCTGGAGCACCTCTCCAGACAGCATTTGTGTCTAGCTCGTCAGGTCCTTCACATGCTTCTCCTTCTAGATCAGACACATCAGGGTCGTCATGTACCCACTATATTGGATCAGAAGCAAGTGCTACCAAATTGAAGACCGAGAATCTAGGTAATGTGACCGTAGAAGTAGCACGAGAGCATATGGATCTTCTAGCCGCAGTAGTTCATTCATATGATGGACTTGTGGCTGGGAAGATTGGAAACTGCCATCTGGCAGATGAAGACTACGAGCAGGTAGATGAAATGGAGCTTGAAAGAATGGATATAATGTGGGCCTTAGCTAGTGCTGTCCGAAGGGCGAAGAAGTTTGTTAAAAAGACAGGACAGAATTTGATAGCTACTAAGGACACTACATTTGGCTTTGACAAGAGCAAAGTGACCTGCTTCAACTGTGGAGAGAAGGGGCACTTCAAGAGAGAATGTGTCAAGCCAAAGAAGACGGGTAATGGGAACCCGTTCTCATCCTTTACTCGCCAAGACAAGCAAGCTTCCAGTTCTACTTCATCAAATAAGGACCCAAAAGCCTTGACTGCTCATGATGATGAAGGACAGGATTGGAGTTTTAGGTTTGTCTCACCAGAATCTAACATTGCCAGTGTTGAAGATATTGATGATGATTCTGCGAGTGAAGGTGATCTAGCAGTTGAGATAGCGATGTCACACAGTGAAGAAACAACTGCAGCTGAAGTCGGTTACAAGCCAAAGGAGGAGACTTCCACGTCAGAAACAGAAAAGTCAGAATCACCAGAACCAGAGACGTTTGATGCTGCGTTGATGGCTAACTCTTCTGAAACAACACAGGTAAGTACAACTGACCAAATGTTTAATAATCATGCTTGTTCTAACTGTGATATGTTTAGGAATAGCATTGATGAAAAATTTGCTAGGTTATTAGATCACAATGATAACTTAGTAAAAGATTTACAACTATGCACTGAGGCCAATAGAGTTCTAAAACAAAATGAGCATAGTTATAAAGAAAAGATAGACCTATTGACTAAACAACTTAGGGATACCGAAGTAGTTGCCTTTAACCAAGCAAATGACATTAGGTACTATCTAAACTCCCTAGAGGACACTAAGAAGCAAAAGGCAGTTCTAGAAGTAGAAGTTAACTCCTTAAAACAGAAACTGCATAGTTGGACTAGTTCTTCACACATAGTTCAACACTTAGTGAGAGAAAGGAATAACGGGGAGGGATTAGGCTACAAAGTGGTTCCACCACCACCTGAGACCTTGATGAACACCAAGTCTAAACCAGTAAACAACAACCCCATCAAGGATCATGTGGTGACCACTCCTCTTGTTACTGATCCAGACACATCATGTTCATCTACAGCACAGGGAGAAGTGGGAAATCAGAAAGTTAAGTTTGATAAGGTGAACTACGTTCAACAACTTCAGAATAACTTACTCTCTGTTTCCCAAATCTGCGATAAAGGATTTAAAGTCATCTTCGATAACAAGAAGTGTTACGTGCTGAAGAAAGACTATATGATTCCAGAGGACCAAGTTCTGATGACTGCTTCAAGATATAAGGACCTTTATGTCTTGGATCTGTCAACAGCTGCTCCAACGGATCATGAGGTGCAGTGCTTTCTATCTAAAGCTACTGAGAAGGACTCAATCTCCTGGCATAGGAGAATGGGACACATTAGTCAAAGGAAGATGAATCATTTGATTCAGAAGGATTTAGTGAGAGGAGTAAATGTCAAGAACTTCCAACTTCCTGACTTTTGTGTAGCTTGCAAGAAAGGCAAACAGACAAAGAAGTCTCATAAGGAAAAGAAAGTTCATTCAATAGAACTTCCTCTTGAACTTCTTCACATGGATCTGTTTGGTCCAGTCAGTACAAGGAGCATTGCAGGCGATTTGTACTGTTTTGTGGTCACTGATGACTACTCAAGGTTCACTTGGGTAATGTTTCTGAAATCCAAATCAGAAACATTTGAGTCATTCAAGGAATTAGTCACCACTTTGGAATCTCTCTACAAGCTAAAGGTTAGACAAGTACGCTCAGACAACGGGACAGAATTCAAGAATCAATGGATGGAGGCATACTGCAAGGAAAAGGGAATTGTTCATCAATTCACTTCAGCCTACACGCCTCAGATGAATGGTGTTGCTGAGAGGAAAAATAGAAGCTTGATAGAGACTGCACGGACTATGCTGGCTGACTCGAAACTGCCTATCCAATTCTGGAATGAGGCAGTAGCAAATGCATGTTATACACTGAATCGAGTCCTAATAGTCAAGCGCCACGGAAAGACATGTTATGAGCTACTACAAAGACGCAAACCGAATTTGGAGTATCTTGAACCTTTTGGCGCGCCGTGTACACTTCTGAAGAAGACACAAGAAGGAAAATTCAACGAGAAGGCAGATGAAGGAATCTTTCTAGGATACAACATACCGAATAACCGAGTTTACAATAACTCAACGGGTCTTGTAGAAGTGTGGTGTAATGTCGACGTTCAGAGATATACCACGCCACCTACAGGCAAAGGACCTGCCTACTTCTTCGATTATGATGGATTCTTCAAATCCTTCAACATACCTCTCTCTCCCTCGGATGATGAGTTAGCTACTAGGATGATGTATGATATTCTGAATACACCATCTAGCACACAGGGAGAATCATCTACTCAGTCAGGGGGAGTAGTCGACAACAGTGACTCCTCCTCTGAAGATGAAACTGAAGCAGATGACCAGAACAGTCAGGAGGAACAGGTTCCAGTTCCTGAAAGTCCACAAGCATCTACGAGTGATGCACCTTCGACTTCAGAACCTCAAACTCCAACTACCTCAGATGCAGAACCAAATGTTCAAAATCTTGGCTCTGAGGTAGCTGTTCCTACTACTCCAGGATCACGATTAAACGTCTATCATCCCCTTGACAATGTTATTGGGGATGTAAGATCAGGAGTACAAACCCGAAATCAGTTATACTCAGCTGATTACGCCTCGGTTATGGAGAAAGGATACATTCATGATGGTGCTTATCGATGTTTTGTCTCGCAGGTTGAGCCAAAATATGTCAGTGAGGCACTAAATGATGAGGCGTGGGTGAGTGCCATGCAAGAAGAACTTCTGCAGTTTAAGAAGTTAGGTGTATGGACTCTGGTTGATAGACCTAAAGGTGCTAAAGTCATTGGCACTAAATGGGTACTAAAATGCAAGAAGGATGACCAAGGGGTCATTATCAGGAACAAAGCTCGACTGGTGGTTCAAGGTTTTCGCCAAGTCGAGGGAATTGACTATAATGAGGTATTTGCACCCGTGGCAAGGATGGAAGCTATTCGTATCTTCCTTGCCTATGCATCGTATATGAAGATCAAAGTCTACCAATTAGATGTAAAGAGTGCATTCCTTCATGGGGAAATCAGGGAAACAGTCTATGTAAGTCAACCCGAGGGTTTTGAAGATCCTTACCATCGGGACAGAGTTTACAAGCTCGACAAAGCTTTATATGGGCTTCATCAAGCTCCTCGAGCTTGGTATGAGAAACTCTCAACTCATCTTGTGAAACACGGCTTTCGCAGGGGAGTAATTGACTGTACACTATTCATTAAAGAAAAGGATGGCGACCTACTGCTTGTACAGATATATGTTGATGACATAATCTTCGGGTCAAAGAAAGAAGAGTTATGTAAAGAGTTTGAAGCAGTAATGAAGAAAGAGTTTGAGATGAGTGCTATGGGGGAGATGAAGTTCTTTCTAGGGTTACAGGTGGATCAAACACCTAATGGAATCTTTCTACATCAGACCAAGTATGTAGGAGACATCCTCAGTCGCTTTGACATGGAGAATGCTTCTGCTGCTGGGACTCCACTTGCTACGAATCATGATATAGCACCTGATGAGAATGGAGATCTAGTAGATGCCACTATGTACCGAGGAATGATCGGATCCCTCATGTATCTCACTGCCTCAAGACCTGATATTATGTATGCTACATGTCTATGTTCAAGATATCAGGCTAAACCAAAGGTCAACCATCTGATCGGGGTCAAGAGGATTTTTCGTTATCTGAAGGGTACACCCACACTTGGATTGTGGTATCCTCATGATGATGACTTTGAGCTTACCGCGTATAGTGACTCGGATTACGGGGGCTGCAAGATGAACTACAAGTCTACATCAGCGGGGTGTCAATTCTTTGGGAGAAGATTAGTTACCTGGCAGTGTAAGAAGCAGACATCGGTTGCATTGTCAACCTGTGAAGCCGAATATGTTGCTGCTGCAAGTTGCTGTTTACAAATCATCTGGATTCAACAGCAAATGCGGGATTACGGTTTAAAATTCTCATCTACTCCTATTTTTGTTGATAACTCTGCTGCAATTGCAGTAACTAAAAATCCAGTCCAACATCCTAAGACCAAACACATCGGTATTAAATACCATTTCATAAGAGATTGCTTTGAAAAGAACTTAATTGATGTGGTTAAAATTAATACTGATTTTCAACGCGCTGACCTCTATACTAAAGCCTTTGATAAACCACGTTTTCAATATTTATTAGAGGTCAACGGCGTTAAAAAGAAAAGTGAGGTAATTCCTGATGATGAAAATGTGTAGTCCGATGTAGTTTAGTTAAATTTATTTTATTTAATTTGATTTCTATTTAATTTTATTTTTTATTATTTAAACTCATGTTATTTTGCTGTTTATTAAAATCCTAAAATAATTAAACCAGAAATGATTTTAGTATTTTAGGGGGAGAATATGTCAGCAAGTTAACATTAAAAAAAAAAAAAAAAAAAAAAAAGGGAGAAGGAGTAGCTAGCTGAAATAAGGTAGATTGTGTCTGTGATACTGATTCGATACCTTTGGAAAATGATAGTACACAGGAACAAATCAAGAGGGACTTTAAAATTTAAGTTTTGGAAAGATGCAAAAGTTCAAAGTATAAATCTGTGTAATCTAAGCAATACAAAAAGGGAAGATGATAGAAAACTGGCAACTCCTAAGGTGACACAAAGAAAGTAGACTTAGAGGCTGCTAGACCATATATGATATGTTGGTAGATTCAACACAATAGACAAATAGACCTGATTGGTGATCTCAAGATAAAACTAAGTTGTTCAACTGACTGTGGGCTTCCATCTTATCACTGGTTAACACAATTAACAATATTCCAATAAGGGGTAATGAGCAATTAAACGCCACAAATGTGTGGGGATGACCATAACTAGAGCAAAGCAAAAAAAAATGAAAGACAAATGCAATAAAGCTAATGACTTATGTTGTTAGTGCATTTTGTGCAAAATAAAATAAGCTGCTCTAACAAGGAGATAGGTTGTGTGCCTCTCTGCTGTGCGATGGCACTGACCTGAGGATAAGCATAACCTAGATATTCTAGAATTCATTGTTGTTTGCCGCCTCTCTGCTGTGCGATGGCACTGACTTGAGGACAGGCTTCACTTTGAAAGCTCTAAGAATAGTCTCTTCTTGTAATAATACCCGTAGACCGCTCAAAAGCTCCTGAGGAATGTTGATTACCATATAAGTGTGGGATCCACAAATGTTAGTTGAAATAATTAAACCTAAATAAGTCACCAGTCTGTGTCAAAAGTCTGTGTATGGATTTAAGTGGACAAACATACTGACAATCATTGTGGCTACATTCTCAAAGGTTCAAATCAATGTGAAAATCTAAGAGTTTCAGTATGATTTCCTTATGTTGCTAACGACTCTGGATGAACACCGAGAACTTGAGCATCAAAAGGTTTAATAACTAGTCCCAAATGATTTGAATTGCCTGTATGATTCCAAAAATCGAATTGGTCCAGATATGATCAATCTAAGTTGAAGCTATCTATTCCCGAACCAAATCCCGTAGATATCAATCTCTGGATTTATCTCTCACAAAAAGCCAAAAAAAAAATAAATATATGTCTTTTTATGTAATCAGTTTAAAGTCTTAAATTAGTTAGTTGTTTTAATTTTAATTTTAGTCAAGTGTCGGGCTACATCAGGAAAATCAGAAGGAATCAACTCACTAAAAAGGTCATGTCTGAGATGACCATATGTGCTTTGAAAGGTTAAATTAGTCACGTCTGAGGTGACAAAGTGTTTTAAAAGGGTCACATCTGAGGTGACCAAAGTGGTTAAAAGGGTCACGTCTGAGGTGATCAAAGTGTTTTCAAGATAAAAGGATCATGTCTGAGATGATCAAAGGCTCATAATGTTAATTTAATTAATCTAAAAGAATTTAAAAGTTAAATTGGTAAAAAATGGCAGAAAATCAACTAAGTATGACCCATTCGCACGAATGGACCATACGTATGGGCTAACCATACGAATGAAGTTCATTCGCACGAATGAACTATGAGTATGGACCATCCAACCGAATGGACCATACGATTAGTCCAGTCGGAGGATTAAGTGCGAACGAGTGAGTCAGCCGCACGACTGAACTTCAGTCGGACGACTGGAGAAGGGCGACTGATCCAATCGCACGACTGAGTCCCACTCGCACGACTGAAAGGTGCGTATGAACTCAGTCGCTCGATTGGATCTAGGGTTGATATAAATAGAGGAGGAGTCGGTCGCAGAGACTCATCACCCTCAAATCGCCCCTAAATCGCACACCCTACCGTTACTCTGCCAAAATTTGATTTGCCTTAGTTTTCTCATTGATTGTGTGTTACTGACGTTCGCTAATCATCATACAGGTATTTTGAAGTCTTCTTCCATCAAAAACAGAAAGATTGGAACCCTAATTGGGATTGTTCGACTGTGAAAAGTGGACCGAGACAAGCAAACCCTAATAACCTATTAAAACCAAGCAAAATGTTAGAATTAACTAAAATAGGTTATTAGTAAAGAGAATGCGACACTAATGAACCGGTTAATTGAGTTATAAGACTTAGTTTGTGAAGATTCGAACGTTTGACGACTGAACACCTGAGACAGACGACTGGTCTTCCGGATGAACTTCAGTCGCACGACTGAAGGGAGCGATTCACTTAACCGCACGACTAAATCATGCGAATGAGACTCAGTCGCACGACTGGTGTAACCGCATAAGAGTACATGCGCATGAGTCCAGTCGCACACTCAGTCGTGCGCATGAGGTCATTCGCACGTCTGAAGTTCAATCGCACGGTTCAGACGCACGACTGTCTTCAGTCGTACTACTTCAATCGCATGACAGAGATTTTATTCAAAGTCTAAGTGTTTCATTATACCCTTAGCCAACGGAACTAATGTTTATATTATTATGTGTTACAGATGGCGAGTCGATGGAACATGAGCACCAAGCACAACATATGTGCTCACCTGGATTTGACATCCAGGAACGCAGCTGACTTCACAGGCATTATTACATTTCTGCTGAGATCCAGGATCGCTCATGCTATATCTACTCCATGCACACCATACAGATCAGTGCAGCAGGCCTTCTGGGAAGGCGCGTCGGTTGATAGATCCACTGAGCCTCATTGCATCAGAAGTTCGATTTTTGGTGAGGCTATCACTGTATCTGAGGAGGATCTGAGGATTGTTCTACAGCTTGGGGACGATGCTGATTGTCCCACTCGTCTACACCCCCTCACTGTCAGAGGATGTTTCATGAGAGCCAAGTACTCTGGGGACATCAATGCTGGGGTACTCAACAAGAGTAACCTCTGTCCCCAGTTTAAGTACCTTGCGCACGTGCTGCTGAAGTGTATAGCATCCAGGAAGGGAGGTTTTGATGAGCTTTCCGACCAGATCCAGAACGCGTATGCTGCGTTGGTGCTGAACCACCCGTTCAGCTTCTCCAAGATGATATTCACCTACCTGGTGGAGAACATCGAGGGGAAAGGGAAGGAAGGCTTCTGTATGTACCCCAGATTTCTGCAGATGATCATTGACCAGAAGCTTCCCTCCCTGCCGAAGGAGAAGGAGGATGCTGTTGTTCTTGAGGTTATGGACGACACTACACTCGGCCGGATGAAGGTATACAGGGGGAAGCAGGTGAAGCCCCCTGTCAGGAGGTTGTTTGGGCATCTGGCCCGTGCTGATTATGTGGCGCCAGCCAAGAGAAATTGGCGCCACGATGACAGTGATTCGGATGTTGAGCATATTGCTATACCAGATACTGACTCTGATGATGATGATAGCGGCGACGCCGGGGATGATATGCCTGCTCCATCCAGAGGCACTGATTCAGACGTTATTCCCCCGGGGTCAGCCACTGCCGGAGAGGTCGCTGAGATGGCCGGTTTCCATCAGGAGTTTGTGGCTGGTGATCTAGAGGAGGAGGAGTCAGATGAGGAGCCCCTCACCAGGACTGTGGGAAGTAAAGTTGTTCCCACAGACCACGGGCTTAGGGTGGTGGGTGAACACCCTAGGGACTCCTCAAAGAGAGAGACTGACCCGAACTATGTTCCGGGTTCAGTGAGCAGAGCAGCAGGGGGAGCATCCACTTCCACCGGGACTAGGAGGAAGCGGATGGCTCAACCCCATGGATTGAAGAAGAAGAAGCGTCGACTGACCTTCGTCACTACTGCTGCCACTACTTCCGCCACCACAGCTACCACTACCACCACTACTGACATACCACCCATCACCACAGCCACCACATTCACTACTCCCACTACCACATCCACCACCTTACCTACCACCACCGTATCCTTCCCATCCACCACCAGACCATTCACACCTACTTCACCAGCATCAGCCCACCGACCCATATTCACCACTGCCACTGCCACCACCACCACACATCATGCTGGACCTTCAGCCTAGCCTTCACATGCTTATGGTTCTACTCTACCTCACATCGGGGTAGAGGAGCAGCTCTCAGCGCTAAACCGTATGGTGATGCGTCTGCTTGCTGTAGATGAGGAGAAGGCGGCGCAGATCCGCCAGCTGACCGACCTGACTGCTGCCCAGTCTCAGCAACTGGCAGAGCAGGCTCGGGTGATCGACCAGCAGAGAGTCGAGGTGTCCCAACTCCAGGACATGCAGGCTCAGTCCGTCAAACGTATAGAGGAGTTGGAGACGACCAACAAGACGATTATGCTGAGGCTAAAGGGGTCGAAGGATGAGCCCCTGAAGCTAAAGGAAGGTGACGGGGATGATGGAGATGATGATGATGAAGATGATGATGATGATGAGGAAGATGATGATGATGAGGAGACTGAGGAAGACAGGACAGAAGGTCGTGATGATGATGACGAAGCAGAAGGAGGGGATGCGGCTGCATCGGCCTCTGCTTCAGGTCAAGAGCGGAGATCTAAGCATCGACAGGACCAGTCATCCACTACTTCTGCACCTCCGAGCGACACGCCCCAGATTCAAGACAAAAGTACTGATTAGATGTCTTATGTATTTATTTATTTTGTACTTGAATCATGTAATGAAAAACAAGTGTATTAAATGTTTATATATATTAAGGTAATATAAGTCTGTTTGATTAACTACTAATGGTTTATGTGTTGAATGTTTATATCAAACAGATCCAAACTTTCAAAGGGATGAGTTTGACTTTGCTCCCCTTCAAATGGTCAAGACTCAATTAACCATGAATCTTGACCTACAAGGGATAGTGAGACGGTCTGTGAGTTATACCCCTGAAGAAGGGGAAATAATTCATGACCTGTCTGATGAGCAACTGGCAGAGATGTTCAGACTCAATCCCGATGAAATAGTCAAGGACGCTCCAACAGTTGATTCAACCAGTGATGAGGAACTTAATGACATTGATGAAGTTGAGGTTGAAGACATTACTGCAGAAGAGTACCCTCAGTATGCTGACGCGGAGGGAAATGTGGTCCCCAATCTGGGTGAATCCCTAGTCAGTGATACTTTTGAGGTACTAGACAAGATGGAGCAGGAAACGGAAAAGACTGAAGGAACAGCCCAAGCCTCTAATGCAGACGTAGATATTCGCAAGGCTGAGTGGGCTGCCTGTTTTGAAGAAGTAAGAGCCCAGCGTGCTGCACCAAAGAGAGATGCCTACACCAAGCTCTACAGAGTCAAGAAACACCATAAGGTGTCAGGCAGGATTATCTCATGGGCTTATTTTGAAGACCTTAACGCTTATGCAGTTAAGAGGGAGCAGGGCATAGAGTACTTCAGGTTTCCACATGATCTGAAGACTCTACCTGGTTTTGAGCTCAACCAGCTGGCTAAGCTAAAGCTGCTTTATGCTGACCCAAGAAAGATGTCACGCTGGTTTGAGGCTGCCCTGAAGAAGGAGTACCACACCCGATGGGTTAACTTCAGACCACAACAGCCTACGAGGTATATAAGAAGGTTTGAGGTTGATGCCATTACGGGCAAACCAAAGATTGTGCTGAAGTGGAGTCCTCCGCGCACTATGTCAAGAATCCCTCTCAGGGAAATGCCACAGGACTTCACTCCACACTTCAAATGGTGGTACTATGATTGGAGAACCACTGAAGCTGTCATAGTTCTGAATAAAGAGGGCCAAATGGATACTATCAGGGTATTCGACCCGATGTGGCTAACCAACTTGTCTGCTAATGATGTCTACACATTATACAAGTGGCCACTGTTCTATGACACTCAAGACATTGTACAAGCCCTCCAGTTCCAAAATGTTATACGACTTTGCTTTGCGTTCGAGATACACGCAGGAGTCACTAAAGAGGAGAAGTACAAAAAGTATAAGGAGGTGATGAAGAAGACAAGAGATTAGATAGATCTAGGTCCAAGGGGGAGTTTGTTGATGCATGTATGTCCCTAGATCATAATTTGTAATGTAATAGATCTTGTTTGTCTGATTATGATGTAATTGTATCAATTAATGAAATGATATGAATTGATTGTTACTTGTGATGTTTAATATTTCATTAATAAGTTGTGATTGAATTGATTGGGTTTATGAATGTTTGAATGATTGCACATTATGTTATATTAATTAAAACATTCAAACTTAACTAAATGAAGTTCTCATGTGAATGGCCCATGCGAATGGACCACACGCATGAATAACTTCATACGATTGACTCAATCGCACGACTGAACCAGGAGACTGGATCAGTCGTATGATTGACACATAAGATTGGCTCAGTCGCACGACTGAACACTCAGTCGTGCGGATGAATCAACCGCATGGTTCAATCGCACGACTGAACCATACTTATGGCCCAGTCGCACGATTGAACAATACTAACCTATAAATAGACCCAATTCGTGGGAAAATCTAAGCATTGATCCCATTACGATTCCAGACGTACCCTAGCCGTCCAGAAGCCTCCCAAATCGTTCTCCAAGTTCACAGAACACATCAGATCGGTTCCTAATCGATTTCTGACGTTGATTTCAATTCTTGATTGATTCATCGTGTGTTCTCACTGATTGGATCGCCAATCAAATAGGATTCCGCACTATTTGAGTTGGTTTAACACGCAATCACTAGGTATTTCGTTCAAATACCAGGTCCTAACAGATCATATAACTCATATTGAGTCAGCTGAGTAGACAGGGCGGCAGCAGCTTTAAGCTCATTCAGCTCATTCAGTAACCTCTTTATCAAAGCCTGTTGATCTATCATCATCTTGCTCATACTCTCTAGCATCTCATCTTTCTTCTTTTCTCTCAACTCCTGATTTATCAACTTAGTTTTTATCATACTTAACTCATTAGCAAGAGATGAGTTAAGGTTCCTGATCACATCCTCATCCATGTTTCCCCTTTCATCTCTCCTCTATGGCTCAGTAAAGGTCTGATGTTTGTGCTTGGACCTCCTCTCAGTCATCCTCTTAACATCACCTTGATCCGCCTTCTTCTTGGATCTTTTCTCCCTCTCAGCTCTCAAGGCCTCCTCTACCTCATCTATTTCTTCCTCAAAATCATAATCTTTCTTCTTCGCATACCTTTTCCTCTTCTTCACTGACTCAGCCTGTTTCTCCTTTGTTTCCTCAGCATGCTTGTTCTCAGCTTCTATAACCCTCCTAATGTAGTTCCACCTTTCGGCTGGATACATGTTCTCCCACAAATGAGTAATCCTCCCACTAAAATCATGCCTAATTGCTGAGCAGTCAGCAAAAATCCTGGTATTCATCTGTACCAGTCTCTTAATTTCTCCATGACGGGGCACATTGGGGATCAGATCCTCTATCATCATCTGAATAAACCTGGGGTAAAGCAGCCATTTGTCTTTCTTCAGTGCCATCACATTCTCCGCCATACAGTCGAATACTAGCTTGGCTATATTGGCCTTTTGCCTTCTACAGAAAACAATCACAGCCTTCGCCCAGTCTAGGTTCAGCCCATCTGATCCTCCCTTCCTGTGATCCAGACACATAATAAAAACGTGGGCTATATATCTCCACTCTTTGGACTAGGAAGATTTCTTGATTTCTTTCCTTGTCCCAAAAGGAGGACCCTCATACCCGATGCTCCTAAAAGCCTCAAACACCTCCTGATCAGATAAATCTACCTCATCTCCACAATCTTCTTGTAGCCTTAGCACTCGAGCAATAACTTCTACAGTGATAGAGATATCATTCTCCAGTACTCTAGCTATAATCCTTTGTGGATTAGCTCTAGTGTCATACTCTGCTGATCTCCAAAAGTCCCTGATATGCAGATCGTATATGGTCGGGGAGTGAGGGATTGCATAGGCGATAGGAGAGCTCCTGAGCCAACATATGCAGTCTTTAATTCATCAGCCTTTGGATTCTTGTCGTCTAGAATGGCTGTAATGTTGTTCCTCTCATCAAATTTTAGGTTGGCCATTTATCTGAAAAGAAATAGGTGAAACAGGTTAGAATGATGTAACAAGATAAATAATAAAGAAAAACAATCAAAAAGAATAAAATTAAAGAAAATCACAATTAGTTTCGTTAGACGAAAGTGTAGTTTCGCTGGCCGAAATAGTAGTTTCGGCAAGCGAAAGTGTAACTTCTACAGAGGATCACTTGAAGTTTTGCCCAGCCAAAGAAGTAGTTTCGGCACATCGAAATTATAGTTTTGGCACAGCGAAACTGAGTTCTGACAAGCAAAACTGTCAATTTCGCACGGACAGCATAACCTTACAGTTTCGCTGAACACAGATGAACTTTCGTTCAATTTCGCTAAAAGCTTCAATACTTTCGCAGCAAGAACTACAAAGGTATTGAACCGACGCGATCTAATACGCCCATTTAAAGCGGTTGAAGCCTATATTAAACTATATACACAGGTTCGAAACACACACATAAGACTTAAAAGATCATCCGAAACGTTTAATAACCACAAAAGATCGAAATCATTCGGTAAACTCATTTTAGGGCTCCGAGACTAACACCAAACCGTATGTGCAAAAATGAGCAGCCAATTTCGCATCACACAATATATAGGACATAGTTTCGCTCGGTAAGTATTTAAATCAAAATGGCTCTGAAATGAGCGAAAGTACCGACGGATCTATAGTTTCACGCAACGAAAATACCAGCGAATCTATAGTTTCACTGGATACAAAAACTTAGAATTTTCTATTTTTTTAATATTTGATTATTTAGAATGAAATTTTAGACAAAGACAAAAGAGAAAAATAAGAACCAAATACGTCCCACAAGACCTATTAAAATTTCACGAAGAAATATACGAAAAGTAAAGAAATTAAAAGAAATAAATGTAAAATAATAAAGGAAGTTAAAAGGATATCGAAACACGATAAACTGAAGAGGTTTTCTGAAAAATCAGAGTTTGGCGGGATTGATGATATACTGTCCTTTTAAACCCATGCCTTCTTCTTTTCAATGAGTAAACTGTGGCTTCTCTTATATGTTTTGCGGTTAGTTTAGAGAAAACTTGAGTGACTCGGTCTCCATAGACATTTGGCAAAAAAATTCATTCTGTCCTCATGATATATTGAGCAATATGATTAATTCTGTTTGATGTTCAATGGAGAGCACAAGAAGCACAGACCTTAAAATTTTCAAATGATGAGAGCTCCAAGTCTATACTCACGTATAACAAAGGAGATGATCATTTGATCTTATTTGATGAGAACTTCAGGTCTATACTTACGTATAACAGAGAAGGTCATCAGAACGTGCTGATGAGAGCTTTAGTTCTATACTTACATATAACAGAGGAGATCATCACTCCAGGTCAATGTTCACATATAGCAGAGGAGATAAGCACGTAGAAGTATACAAGATGAATCTTCTTTGACACAAATAGAGCTAGCAAGAAGCACTATTGAGTATACAGCAAGGATGCAGGACCGTTTAAGGGCTTAAGCACAATTACAACACAACAACACAATGAGGAGAATAACTAAGCTCTAATCAAACAGTGAACTGGGTAACCAAAGTGATACAAAGAACACAAGTAAAGCAAGAGACAGAACAAGAGAGTATGGGTTTCAAGGAGGCAGTATATTGCTTTCTCAAGTTCTTTTACAAGTGTTACAAAGCATAAAGAAAAGATACAAGAACTTGAAATACTTATACTACAACCTACAGCCGGCTATACTTTGAAAGCCAGCTGGATACAATTGACTAGACACTAACAAAATCAATTGTAGGATCAAAAGGCATATCTGCCTTTTGACCTTGTGACTATGACATACCATAGCTCACATCCTTATACAATACAAAAAGGATAAAGTACATAAAGTGGAAAGTTGAATACTCAAGACCTCAATGTACAGTTACCAAAAGCAAGGCCCTTTTCACCAACTCATGTAAGTTGGTGACTTTACAGAGATGCAGCGGAAAAGGTGCTTTATGGAACAGTACATCAAATAAAGCATGTGTACTAAAAGTCTTCGGAAGAAATCTGTCTTCATAGGATGAGGCTTCGGAAGACTTTGTCTCTGAAGCTTCGGAAGACTTCATGTTTGGCTTCGGAAGATATTGGTCTTGGCTTCGGAAGATTTTACACTTAGAGTATTTTCTAATGCTTTGTGTAAAACTTCCGAAGCATTCTTCACTTCAGTACTTAGTGCATGTTGCTGAGACACTTAGGCTGTTTTGGGTTGCATCAGACTTCAGGAATCCTTACAAACTCCCCCTAGGCTGATGCTACCAAAACACTTGGAAGATCTTCAAATGTTGGTAGTCTTCAGTACAATCAGGACCATTCCTTTCTTCATGAGATGGTCAGGATCATCAAGACTTTCATAGTATCTTCTCATCTCAAAGAGATCATGCAGAGGTAAGTTGATTATGTCTTGCCATGAGTAGACATTCTCAACACCTTGATCTCTGATAACAGTCCATCTCTCTGGATTGGTAGAGTATGTCCAGGACAAGATGGGTGTCTCACTAGTTAGAGGAGCCACTTGAATAGGAGTTGATTGGGCTGCCTCATCATGCACTTCCTCAGGTTGATCTGATTCAGCCTGAGGTGCAGAGGTAGATGACTTTGGCTTCTTCTTCTTTGTCTTTGGTTTAGAAGCCATCCTCTTCTTCCTCTTGGTTGTCTTTAACTGAGAAGACTGGTCTGCAGCACCATGTTGATCATCAGTGTCTTTCTCAGTTGGGTGTTCCTCCCTCACAGGTTCAGAAGGAGAGGGAGTTTGACCCTGCCTAGGATCAGAAGATGAAGCTTGCTGGGGCTCAGCTGGAGGTGCTGGTTGAGGTGTCTCTGGTTGTTCAAACTTGACCTCCACTTCAGGTGGGACTTGACTTGGAAGAGAGTGCAAGTCAATAAGTTCTCCACTCTTAATCTTCTGCTTGATCACCCTAATATGCTCATCCATAGTGGATAGAGACATGGGGCCAAGTCTCCTTCCGGAGAATCCATACAGCTTCAAGAAGCTCACCATTCTTTGTCTGTCAGCAGACTTCTTTGCATTCTTTTGAATGATGGCCCTTGACTTTGCAGCTTCTTCCCTTA
The DNA here is from genome assembly GCA_025215565.1 of Flaveria ramosissima. Lineage (NCBI taxonomy): Eukaryota > Viridiplantae > Streptophyta > Magnoliopsida > Asterales > Asteraceae > Flaveria > Flaveria ramosissima. Next base: position 47,425,068 of record CM046036.1, on the reverse strand, counting down.
GTTTCCTTTTGGTTGTCTTTCTTTCCTTGACTAACTCAAGCTCAAGTTGCTTTAAATACTCGAACTCAATGAAGTCATAGGACAAAGGGAGAAGTGCATCTGCCTGATAGAAGCCTGTGGCACTCAGGTAGTTGATCATCTTGATCCTATCTTCCTCTTTATCTACCTGAGGTTCTTGTGGAGCCACATCTTCCTGTGCAGGACTTTCTTGAACTGGTGAGAGAGTAGGAGCATGCTTGTAAAGTCTTTTCTGTCTCTTCTCCTCTTTGAGTTGGAGAAGTATCATTGCATCCTCTTTCTCCTTCAACTCTCTTGACACTTCTCTGTCAGCCAGTTCATTTAGTTCTTCTAAGGGGAGGGAGATGATCTCATCAATGTCATAGTTCCTGGTCTGTAAGTAGGTAATCCTGACTGCCCTTAACTCATCATCCTGAGTATTTGGTCTGGGGGCAGCCCTGATTGCAGCTTGCATGAAGCTAGATGACCCAGTGGAACTTTCTCCCCTTAGTCTCCTTTTCCTCTCTCTCTCTTCCTCCTCAATTTCCTCAGGAGTCATTATCCTTTTCCCTTTGTCACCAACAGACCTTTGTGACTCAGGGTGGATTGAAGCTTGGCCTTCATTGCTTGGAGTAGCTTCCATGCTCTGGCCAGAGAGAGGCTGAGAAACACCTTCACCAGCAGGTGTCTCAGATGGAGTTTGGACCTCAGCAGCAGTTGTTGATGATGAGACAGGGGTCTCAGGTTCTGTCACTGGGCCTTCAGTCAAGGTTTCCCCTATGAAACTAATCTTAGGGTCCACCTCAACATCCAGTTGACCGATGACATTGCCTGATTCCCTAAGTCTCCTTCTTAGAGAGAACTCTGCAAGGATCCTGTCTTGGATTCTTTGAGCCAGCCTGTCAGCTTGTCTTGAATTGCTTGGATTGACAAGTGGCAAGTTGACTAAATCCAGTCTTTCATAAAAGCTCAGGCTTTGGAATTGAAAAACTTCTTGTTGGCCTTGAACTCTTTGAAGTATGAGGGCTCTCCTGTCATCATCATACCTCCACCTTATGATTTGATTGCCAGTTCCCAGTGGTGGAGATGAGACAGCCCTTGGTATGCCTTCCTCAAAGAGACTCCTGATGAGAGAGTCTATAGAGTCCACATTAATGTGAACTTGAGGAAGTTGCTGAGAATGCACAACAGCAAGTGAGGATGGTGAGTCCTCTATGTCCATTCTCTCTGAAGAACTCCCAGGTTCTGTGGTTGTAACAACTTTCTCCCCCTTTTTGGTAGCATCACCCACTTGCATAGGTGAGCTGGAGGATAAGTCAATCACTTCCACAGGTTCTTGTGTTCCTGGTTGAGCTCTCCTTAAAGGTCTCCCAGCTAGTTTTTCCTGCAGATATGAAATCTGGAGTTGCTGATCATTGACCCTGTTTTGCAGGGTAGTCACCTGAGATTCCAAGTGACTAACCTTAGAGACTAAGTAGGTGCATGTTTTTGACAGTTTTTGCACCTTTAGTCTCAAATTCCCCTCATCTTCATCAGAAGATTCATTGGGGGATGAGATGATTGGACCAAAGTCCTCTCTCTCACCACCAGCTTGAGTTTCTTGGCTGCTGGTTTTCCTCTGCTCACTGGCAGCCTCAGTTGAGATGCCAATGGGCTGAGTTGCCATGGTTGAGGTCTTAATGATGTAATCACTTTCAAAAGTGAGAGCCTCTTCCATATGGACATCCTGAACAGGTTCAGAAGTGTCCACCTCAGTAATAGGTGACTGATGGGGGATAGACTGAGGAGAGTCAGAGGTACTCATCTCTCTTTGAGTAGGGGAGGAGAAGAGAGACTCATGGTACTCACTGAATCCTAAGTCTTCATCAGTGTAAAAGGATAGGTTGGGAATTGGTTGGTTGAGATCCAAAGGCTGGGGATGGTAGCTGTCCCCTGAAGGTTGTCCACTTGAGTGTTGAGACTCAGAGTGAAGGCTTAAGGTTGTTGGGCTATTGAGCTCATCAGGGTGAGCTTGAGGAACCTCAGCCCTGATAGGTGAAGTAATGGGAGTGGTTTGCTCCTCAGGAGAAGTGGGAGCTCTAGTGTCCACTTCTTCCTGTAAGGTTGAGTATTTGGGGGCCTGCACAGACTCAATAGTCTGAGCAGGGGTTCGTTTGGATTTTCTTTGGTAGGTGAGGGTGATTTCTGGTCTTTTTAATGGTAGGGACAAAAGAGGTGTGGGTTCAACACTAGCTTGTGTTGCTAGGTTGTCACCTTGAGCAATGAGCTCTAACATTTTTGGGACTAGGGCTGTTTCTACCCCAGAGAAGCCTACAGTTGGCTTCTTCATTATTTTAAAGATGCCGGGCTTCATCTGTCCCAATTTAAGAATATTACCTGTTTCCCTCAACTGTGAGCCCAGTTCACAGTTGAGAATGTGTTGAACATATCTAGGAAACATGTAATACTCTAAGGAGTCTAAGTTTGCAAGTAAATTAGTATAGACAAATTGTGAATACCTGAACTTGACCCCTTGAACCATTCCATGAACTATAAAGGAGAGATCCTCAGGAATCTGGTCCCATCCACCATGCTTGTTTGACAAGCTGTGGATAACCACATGGAGCAGGAATTTCCATTGGGATGAGACCTTCCCTTTCCTAAAGGTCTTTACAGAGAAATCTCCCTCATAGCCCATCTGCTCAAAAGAATGATTAACAGCTTCTTTTGGGAAGGACACCTCACCTTCTTCATCATCCAGCTGTAGATGTTGGTTAATGATGGCCGGAGTGATGAAGACTGTCCTCCCTTGCACTGTGGCAGACAGTGCCTTCTCCCCATCCATAATGACCTCTTGGCAGGTCTTCCAGAATTCAAGCAATGATCCTCATATAGAGTAGGATCAATGGTAGGGAGGTGAAATAATTTGACAGAGTCAAGAATTGGCAAATCTCTGAGAAACTTGCATCTTTCTCAGAGCTTAACAGAGCAACTTGATTATGTTGCCTGTGTAGTTGCATGGAGAAATCAGGGTTGTTTCTGCGGTTAAGGTTGGCCATTTCAGAAGCTTAAGGGTGAAGAAAGGTAGAAAGCAAAGGCGGTTTAGAGAATTAGGTTAGAGAAACAGTAGAATTGAGGAAGATAGTGGGAAAGAGGGGGAACCGTTGGGTATTTATATGAAAAGGGATTTGAACCAAAGTTAATGAAAGAGGATAAACTTTGAAATCCGAAAGTCGGTCCCACCTCTGAAAAGGTAGTTTACTTTTGCTCAAAAAGTAGTTTTCTTGGAATTCGAAAAGCTTCCGAAGTTTATTTGTCTTCGGAAGTTTTGATTTAAAAAGCTTCCGAAGCTAAAATGGCTTCGGAAGATTTTCCTGAGAGTCTTGATAATTTATGCTTCGGAAGAGAAATAAACCCTTGAATGCTTTGTATGAAAATAAACAAAGCTTCCGAAGGTTAATTTTGCTTCGGAAGGAAAAGGTTCTTGAAAATAGATAAGTGTCTGAGATAAGAATTTTAAGCTTCGGAAGATGAATCTTTACTTCTTCCGAAGGTAAAATCTCTTAGACAGTTATTTATTTTAAAGACATGTTTTTCTTCCGAAGATAAAATTTTATCTTCCGAAGTATCAGAAATTTTCAAGAATCTAAGGAAAGTCTTCAAAAAGAATTTTACATCCAAAGAAAACATGAGCTTATGAAAGTGATGAACTAGACAACTTAGGACACACATATTTTAAGAAGAAATAATTAGAATTAGTTTTAATAAAAAGTCTACTCAAAGTTAATCATCCCAATAGCTGATATCAGATACTTAAATCTCTGTTCATCAAAAGCTTTTGTGAACAGATCAGCATATTGTTCATCTGTATGAACTTTGACTAGTTTAATTAATCCTTTTTCATAGTTATCTCTTATTAAATGATACCTGATGTTGATGTGTTTGGTCCTTGAGTGCTGCACAGGGTTCTCAGTGATAGAGATAGCACTATTGTTGTCTATGTGGATAGGAGTCTCTTTGAAGTTAAATCCATAGTCCAGCATCTGATTTTGAATCCAAAGCACTTGAGCACAGCAGCTTGCAGCAGCAATGTATTCAGCCTCAGCAGTTGATGCAGACACACAGGATTGTTTCTTGCATTGCCATGAGACCACCCTTCCACCAAGGAATTGACATCCCCCAGATGTAGACTTTGCAGTCATATTGCAACCACCATAATCACTATCTGTATAGGCATACAGATTGAAATTTGGATTCTTTGGATACCATAGACCAAGTGTTGAAGCACCTTTGAGGTATCTTAAAATCCTTTTCACAGTGATTAAGTGAGACATCTTAGGGTTGGCTTGATATCTTGCACAAATACATGTAGCAAACATGATATCAGGCCTGCTAGCTGTAAGATACATAAGAGACCCAATCATAGCCCTGTATAAGTGCTCATCTACACACTCCCCCTCAAGATCTGGACCAAGGGAGTGGTTTCTGGCTATGGGTGTCTTAGCAATCTTACAATCAGTCATATTGAACCTCTTGAGTATGTCTTGAACATACTTTGACTGACTTATGAAGATGCCATCTTCAACTGCTTCACTTGAATTCCCAGAAAGAAGTTGAGTTCTCCCATTGAACTCATCTCAAATCTGTCTTTCATCAGCTTCTCAAAGTCTTTGCAGAGCTTTGGATTAGTTGAACCAAAGATGATGTCATCAACATATACTTGAACCAGCAATAAGTCATTTCCCTGTCCTTTGATGAAGAGAGTTCCATCTATAGTACCTCTTCTGTATCCATGCTTGCAGAGATACTCAGATAGTGTCTCATACCACTTTCTGGGTGCCTGATGCAGCCCATAAAGAGCTTTGTCAAGCTTGCAGACATAATCAGGATGATCAGGGTCTACAAAACCAGGTGGCTGTTTGACATAAACCTCCTCATCAATCACTCCATATAAGAAAGCACACTTTACATCAAGTTGGTAGACCTTGAAGTTCTTGGATGCAGCAAATGCCAGGAATATCCTAACAGCTTCTAGTCTTGCTACAGGAGCAAAGACATCAGTGTAGTCAATCCCTTCTTCTTGTGTGTATCCTTGAACAACTAGTCTTGCCTTGTTCTTGATGATGATTCCCCTATCATCCTTCTTGTTTCTAAAAACCCATTTGGTTCCAATGGTAGTCTTCCCATGAGGAAGAGGACAAAGGTTCCAAACTTTCTGCCTTTTGAATTGAAGCAGCTCTTGTTGCATAGCTTCAACCCAACTTCCATCCTTTAGAGCTTCATCAACTTTCTTGGGCTCTATCTGAGATAAGAAACAAGAGTGAAGACAAACATTTGCTTCATGGGTTTGTCCTCTTGTTCTTACCCCTGTGACAACATCTCCAATGATGTTTGTGGTGGGGTGAGACTTGTGGATCCTTAGCTGAGGGATCACAGCAAGTTGTTGAGAAAGATCTAAATTTGAGAAATTTAAATCTGGTCTTGAAGATTCACCCTCCACATTATCACACTTATCAAGATTAACTTGATCCAATGAGTGTGAACATCATTGATGTTGTCATCTATGGTATGGTTATTAGCATCAAGAAATTCCTGATCACTATCACCATCACCATTGTTGTCTTCTACAAGTGAGGTGTCTTTATCTGGTTGAGAGGCCTCTGAGCTGGAATTTGAAGGCATGCCAGATGTATCAGCTGAATTTGTCATTGTTGTGCTGATAGAAACCTCATTTGCTGAAGTAGTTCCAACTGGAGCTGAAGATGTATGAGTTGAAGGTCTTCCTAGCTCAAATCTTGGATCAGGATCACCTGTATTTAGATTTTCTGCAGATCCTGAAACATGCTCACAAGATTTGTTAAAACAGTTGGTAACTAAATCAAGATCAAACAGCCAATCCGGACCAGAACCAGCCACACAAGGAGTGTGCTCATTGAAAGTCACATTGGCTGACTCCTCAACAATTCTAGTTCTGAGATTGTATACTCTATAAGCTTTAGCTTGAGAAGAGTATCCAATGAAATGTCCATCATCTGATTTCTCAGCAAACTTGGCAATTTGATCTTTGGTATTCAAGATGGTGCAGGGACATCCAAATGACCTGAGAAAACCAATGAAAGGTTTCCTCTTGTGCCAAAGTTCATAAGGAGTCTTACCATGTGTCTTAACTACTAAAACTCTGTTTTGCACATAGCAAGCAGTATTGACTGCCTCTGCCCAGAAGGTGATAGGCAGTTTAGAGTCAGACAACATAGTTCTTGCAGCTTCAATAAGTGTCCTGTTTCTCCTCTCAGCAACTCCATTTTGCTGAGGAGTCCTGGGAGCACTATATTGTCTTGTAATACCTTTTCATCACAAAATGCATCAAGGATTTGGTTCTTGAATTCAGTTCCCTGATCACATCTTATGGTTTTGACCTTGTGATCACATTGATTCTCAACTTTTAAGATGAAATTCTTCAGAATCTCAGGGGTTTCATCCTTAGTTCTAAGGAAGAAGACCCAAGTGAATCTTGTAAAATCATCTGTGATCACCAGACAGTAAGAGGTCCTTCCTAAACTCATTACACTGGTGGGGCCAAAGAGATCCATATGTAACAAGTGTAGGGGAGTAGTGATGGAGTTCTTTTCCTTAGGCTTGTGAGATACTTTGTGTTGCTTCCCTTTCAGGCATGCCACACAATGATCATCACTAGTAAACTCTTTCTTTGGCATTCCAGTTACCAGATCATGTTTAATTAATTTATTCATGTTCTTAAAGTTTACATGGCACATTCTTTTATGCCATAGGAAAGACTCATCACTATTTGCTTTAGATAGAAAGCATGAAACTTCTCCTGAGGGAGATGTTTCTTGCAAATCCATCTTGTACATGTTCCCTTTCCTGGGGGCTCTGAGCAGGATATGCTCATGAGGAATGACCACACCAGGTTTGAGAACAATGCACTCATGCTCAGTAAAGAGCATGTTATGACTCTGATCACAAAATTGGGATACACTCAGAAGATTGTACCCAAGCTCCTTAACAAAGTTTACCTTCTCAATGCTGAGCTTACCATTTGTGACCTTGCCCCTTCCAGAAATGTAACCACCTTCATCTCCTCCAAAAGCAACTGGTCCTCCATCAATTCTCTCAAAATTATGGAGTAGAGACCTATTGCCTGTCATGTGCCTGGAACAGCCACTGTCAATTATCCAGACATTCCTGTTGGTCTTGAGCTGTTCCTGCACAGAGAAAATGATTAGTTACATTTGGAAACCCAAGCCTTACTTGTCTTGGGCTCATTAACAGTAATAGAAGGTAATGCAACAGTAATAGATCCTATGGTTGTACTATGGGGATCTTCAGCTGTTGTTGATGGAGAAACCTCAGTCATTTGGTCTTTCTTAGACTTCCACACCACCTTTGGAGTCTTGGACTTGACCTTCAAAACCTTAGAAGCTTTTGAAACTTCACAAGTTTTGATGACTGATCCTTCGGAAGAATCTACAGTCACTGCAGCAGACTTTAGTGCTTCGGAAGAACTCCTTTCTTCCGAGACCAACTTTGCTTCCGAAGGTAATTTTCCACTTACCTTCTTCTTTGATTTGGAGCTTCCGAAGGAAACAGACTTTCCTTCCGAAGCTTGAGACTTCTTGAGACTCTTTGAAGTCTTTGTTTTAGTCATGTGGACAGTACTTTTAGGATTGTATGGGCAATCCTTAGCAATGTGAGAAGTACTTTCACACATAACACATAACATTTTCTTCTTCAAAGAAGTCTCCCTTTGAGAGCAAGACTGGCTTTGGTCACATCCCTTCTCCACCTTCATCTTGGTAGATGCTGAGACAGTTCCTTTGGGCTGTGAACTGTTCTTGGAGTTTGATGGTCCAGGCTGTGCAGCAGTGGTACACAGCAGCTCAGTCTTCTTCTTGGCACTGAGATGATTTGAACAAGAACCATGACTCTTAGCTGAGGAGTCTTGGTTGATGTCTTCAGTCCTTACTACTTTGAAACCTGCAGAGATAAAAACTTGTTTCTGCTTAGCATCAAAAGTAGCCTTGATTTCTTGAGCCTTCTTTGCCTTCCTTTTGCTCTTTCTGATCAAGTTCTTTCTTTTGGACTTGGTCATCACAGTTGATTTCTTCTCCTCAGAAGGATAGTGGCCCTTGGAAGAATCCTCTTCTTCACTCTTCTCAGAGGAATTCTTCACTATCACTTCTTCATCATCCTCACTTACAGGATCTATGAGAGGAAGCTCATCTTCACAAGTTCCACACCTAGGAGATCTTACAGACAAGATTGTGTGTGGAGGAGCTATCTCATTTGATCCTAGTCCCTGTCTATTTTGATAACAAACCTTGTTGTGCAGGGATGAGGATATCATGTTCTTGAAGGTCTCTTCTTCAAGAACACTCTTCTCTGCCTTGGCTTTGCTGATCACAAGCTCAGCCTGGCACTCAGTTAACTTAGTGATGAGATCTTGGATCTGAGTTCTGAAATCTGTATGTTCATGTTTTAGTACTGAAATGGTTTTCTCCAAGTCTTCTATCTTTAACTTGTAATCATTTTCAGACTTTCTAAAATCAGATTTTAATATGTTTAATGACTCAAGATCAGATCTCATCTCTAGGTTATAGGACCTGTATCTATTTACTTTAGCAATGCATTCAGGGGAGCAAAGATGTTCCAATACCTTGGCTTCATCATGGTCAGCCATCAGTGCTTGGTTTGGAGAAGCATCCTCCACCTGAAAACTCCAGTCAAAGCCTCCTTCTTCAACAGCAACAGCAGCATGTTGCTTTGTCTTCTCAGCCTGAGGAGCTTTGTCAGTAAATTTGGTCTGGGTTGTGTTTGGCCCCCATTTGCTTTAGGTGCCTTACACTCCCTGGCAAAGTGACCCATAAGGTTACAGTTGTAACACTTAACTTTGCTTTTATCCAGCCCAAACTTACTACTGGTAGCATTGCTTGGAAATCTTCTCCCTGTCCTCTTGTAGAACTTCTTGGCTCTGTGAGTGAGGAGAGCCATCTGCTGAACTATCTCCATGTATTCCAGGTCATCTGGATGGATACAGTCCAGGTCTTCAAGAGTGAAGAGATAATTCCCACAGCTTTCATCTGCAGACACAAAGGCTTGAGAAGAACTTGTCTCTTGGAATGGGCTTCCTTGAGTAAAGTTCTCCCTTGGTGTCTCCGGGAAGTGATGAAAGGACCCTTTTGTGAGTTGTCAGGGTAGCATAAGAGATGATGCTGGGGTTCTATGCTGTCCCTTTCAACCACATGAAGGGCTGAACCCATTTGATTGTTGGAGTTGCCAGATGAACCTTGCATGTTCATCTCCATCTGGTATCCACTGAGAATCCCATACAACTCTGTAAGAGTAAGAGTCTTAAGGTTCTCAGTCCTCTTGATCACCACACAATAGTGTGTCCATTGCCTAGGAAGTGAGGACATGAACTTCCTTACAATGTCCCTGTTCTCAAGAGGAACTCCTCCATCCACTAGGGTATCCACAATCTCAACATACCTGAAGTATTGTTGGGTCATGGTCTCACCTGCTTTGAAGGTGAAATTTTCAAACTGCTGCTTCAGAAGATCTTTCTTGTTCTCCTTGGCTTCAGAGGAGCCTTCATACATCAGCTTCAGTGCATCCCACAGCTGTTTGGCTGTCTTGCACTTCTTGAAGCCTCTGTATACAGAGTTTGGGAGAGCAGTCTGAAGAGCAGTCATGGCCTTCCTGTCAATCTCTACTCTTTTTCTATCTTCATCTGAGTAGTTGGCCACATCTTTAGGAATCATACCAGCACCAGTAGCAGAGGGGGTGCTGGGTATGAAAGGTCCATTCTCAACAGATTCCCACATTCTTGAATCAAGAGACCTGATGAAGCCTTCCATCCTCATGCACCAGGTGTCAAAATCATCAAGAGTGATCAGTGGGGATTTGTTCATGGTTCCAGTCTCCATATCAGTCTTAGAGATGGCAGCCATTTGAAGAGTTTAGCTTTTGTGTGTGTGAGGGATCTTAAGATGGTTAGATCTTATATCAAGAGCCTGGAATGCTCTGATACCAATTGCAGGACCGTTTAAGGGCTTAAGCACAATTACAACACAACAACACAATGAGGAGAATAACTAAGCTCTAATCAAACAGTGAACTGGGTAACCAAAGTGATACAAAGAACACAAGTAAAGCAAGAGACAGAACAAGAGAGTATGGGTTTCAAGGAGGCAGTATATTGCTTTCTCAAGTTCTTTTACAAGTGTTACAAAGCATAAAGAAAAGATACAAGAACTTGAAATACTTATACTACAACCTACAGCCGGCTATACTTTGAAAGCCAGCTGGATACAATTGACTAGACACTAACAAAATCAATTGTAGGATCAAAAGGCATATCTGCCTTTTGACCTTGTGACTATGACATGCCATAGCTCACATCCTTATACAATACAAAAAGGATAAAGTACATAAAGTGGAAAGTTGAATACTCAAGACCTCAATGTACAGTTACCAAAAGCAAGGCCCTTTTCACCAACTCATGTAAGTTGGTGACTTTACAGAGATGCAGCGGAAAAGGTGCTTTATGGAACAGTACATCAGATAAAGCATGTGTACTAAAAGTCTTCGGAAGAAATCTGTCTTCATAGGATGAGGCTTCGGAAGACTTTGTCTCTGAAGCTTCGGAAGACTTCATCTTTGGCTTCGGAAGATATTGGTCTTGGCTTCGGAAGATTTTACACTTAGAGTATTTTCTAATGCTTTGTGTAAAACTTCCGAAGCATTCTTCACTTCAGTACTTAGTGCATGTTGCTGAGACACTTAGGCTGTTTTGGGTTGCATCAGACTTCAGGAATCCTTACAAAGGATCTTCTTTGCAGAATATCAAAGCAGAGATATTAGGCTCTCAATCCATTTTGGACAAGGACTTGTAACTTTGTGAAGGCCAAAATGTCAAGGGGATAATCCAAGTCAATAAGCTTCTTTTCGAATTAATGTAGCTACAAGATCACTGTCTACTTCGCGTTCTGGCTGAGCCTATCATGCATATACCGACACAATACCGTTGACCTCCTTCAAATCTTTCAGGCAACAAAAACTTTATTTTGCTAGAAAGACAAATAAACTTGTGTTATTCTCCCCCGAAATTTCTACGAATCAGCAAGATAAGAGAAATTTCCCAATTTTTTTTATTTTTTTATATAAAATAATAAAGATCTATAGAGCTTAAAAATTAAAAGAAAGAAATAAAAAGAATGAGGAAAATTATGTACAATATTTACATGAGACAATTAAGAAAACAGGTTTTAAAAGGATATCAATCCTAACATGGAGATCAGTTCATAAAACTGAGGTTTATCGAAGGTTTTAGTGAAAAGATCAACCTTTTGATTTTTTGTATCAATAGGAATAATATTAATAAAACCCTTCTCTTGAGCATTACGGATTGCATGAATCCTTGTCTCGATGTGCTTGGTGCGGGAATGATGAATTGGATTCTTTGTGATTCCAATGGCTGCTTCATAGTCATAGAATAATGGAGTATGAAGGAAATTGATTCCATAGTCAATCATCTGATGTTGTATCCACAACACTTGAGAGCAACAACTCGAAGCATCAATATACTCTGCCTCCCCCGTGGAAAGAGACACAGTAGTCTGTTTCTTGCCCTGCCATGATACCAGACAGTTCCCCAGATACTGACAACCTCTAGTGACAGATTTTCTATTTAACCTGCAACCATTAGAATCACTATCAGAATAAGCATTCAAATCAAAATTTCCACCATAAGGATACCAAAGACCCAATCGAGAAGAGCCTTTTAGATAACGAAAAATTCGTTTCACTGCTTTCTCATGAAACTCTTTAGGGTTAGCTTGGTATCGAGCACAATATCCTACAATAAAAGTGATGTTTGGACGACTTGCTGTAAGATACATTAGGGAACCAATCATTGATCTGTAGAGATGAGGATCAACATATTTCCCGTTCTTGTCTGGAGTGAGGCATGTTTGGGCAGTGAATGGGGTTAATTCAGAAGAAGCAACCTCCATTTTGAATTTCTTAAGAATTTCTTTGATATACTTTTTCTGGTGAATAAGAATTCCTTCAGGCTTTTGTTCAACTTGAAAACCCAAGAAAAAGCACATCTCCCCCATCATGCTCATTTCAAATCGACTTCTCATGACCTTCTCGAAATCCATGCAAAGCTTAGGATTGGTGCAGCCAAAAATAATATTGTTAACATAGACTTGCACGATTAGCATCTCACCATCCACTTCTTTCTTGAATAAAGTCATATCAATAGTGGCATGAGAGAAACCATTGCTTAGAAGATATTGTGTTAGAGTCTCATACCAGATGCAAGGAGCTTGATGTAAACCATAAAGAGATTTATCAAGCTTGTATACTTTGTCAGGAAAGTCTGGATCCTCAAACCCTGGTGGTTGACGCACATATATCTCTTCATCAATGTCTCCGTAAAGAAAGGCACATTTAACATCCATCTAATAGAATTTGAATTGCTTATGAGCAGCATGAGCTAGAAAAATCCTGATTGCTTCAAGACGGGCTATGGGAGCAAAGACTTCTGTGTAGTCAATCCCTTCTTCTTGAGCAAATCCTTGAACCGCCAACCTGGATTTATTCCTTACCACAATGCCACGATCATCAGGTTTGTTCTTGAACACCCATTTTGTGCCAATTGGCATTTGTTCGGTGGAAGATCAACAAGCGTCCATACTTTGAGTTTCCGAAATTGTTGAAGCTCCAATTGCATGGACTCAACTCAGAATGGATCTTGAAGAGCTGCATGAACATTCTTTGGAACAATTTGGGATATAAAACAAGAGAATAAGCACATATTTATCAAACCAGATTGACTCCGCGTCCTAACACCATCAGTAATTGATCCAATTATGTTATCATGAGGATGATCCTTGAATGATTTGAAATCAATGGTTAAAGGTAATGGATTGGATTGAGGTGGGCTAGTGGATTGAGATTGTGTAGATGATGGAGAAGAGGATGGAATGGGTTGATCAGGTTGGGATGATGGAAAGGTTTGAGATGGAGTAGAGGTTGGTGTTGAAGGAGTAGATGTCGAAGTGGGTGGGGGTGGAATGTCAAATGATGAAGAAGATGGAAGGTCAACTGAGGTTGGATGGTCAGATGATGAATGGACAGGACCTTGAGGAACTGGATGAACTTGAGAAACTTGAGGAACTTGAGGTAATGGATCAGAAGGAATAATGTTCGTTTGAACATTGGAGAATGACGCATCATCATCAAAAACTGAAAGATTAAAGGAGTTGAAAACAGTATTTGAGTCAAAGAACCATGCAGGTTCTGTCTTGATATCAGAAGAATTAGATTCCTGCCAAGCAACATAAAATGACTCCTGCACAATATGTGTTCTCTTGTTATACACCCGGGAAGCTTTTTGAGAGGATGAATAACCAACAAAGTAACACTCGTCTGACACAGCTCCAGATTTCGTCTTTTGTGCATGAGTATTCAGCAAGGTACACGAGCATCCAAATGGACGAAAGAAATCAATCAATGGTTTCTTTTTATGAAATAGTTCATAAGGAGTCTTCATTTTATGCTTCCCAATCAAAACACAATTAAGGACATGGGATGAACAATTCACCGCTTCAGCCTAGAAAATAATTGGCAAAGAAGATTTGATCAACATGGTACGAGCGGCTTCTATAAGAGTGTGATTCTTTCTTTCAGCAACACCGTTTTGTTGAGGTGTTCTGGCGGCACTGAATTGTCTCAATATTCGTTTGCTTGAACAGAAGGAGTCAAAGATGTAATTTATGAATTTGGTACCGTTGTCACTTCGAATAGCCATTACTTTCCTCTTGATTATCACTTCTATTGAAAGAATTAACTTCTGCAACTCTTCAGCAGCTTCTCCTTTATGAGCTAGAAATCTCACCCATGAATACCTAGAAAAATCATCTGTAACAACAAGGCAAAAAGATTTCATAGCAATTGGTTTTACACTGAATGTGCCAAACAAATCAGTATGCAACAACTCAAGGGGATTTGAAATGCTATTTTCAAGTTTTGGTTTATGAGGTTTCTTATGTTGTTTTCTTTTGGCACAGGCTATGAATTTCTCAACAACAGAAAAGTCTTTTAATAGTAATCCCCTAACAAGATTATTTTTAACCAATGTGCTATTATTTTTGAAATTAACATGGCCCAATATGCGATGCCACAAGAATGATTCAGAAGATGAAGCTATAGATAGAAGGCAAGTGACAGTGGAGGTTGATTCTTTGGATCCCATATCAAGAAGATAGGTATCATTCTTTCTCGGGGCTCGCATGAGTATCATCTCGTCAGGAAATATTAAACCTGGATTTCAGAAATAAACATTCATTTGAGAGAAATAAAACCGGAATGTCTTTATCACAAATCTGAGAGACGCTCAAAAGATTGAATGCAAGCTCTGGCATGAAATTGACTTTCTCCAAAGTGAGAGATCCATTTGAAACCTCGCCTTGACCAATCATCTTACCACCTTTCTTGTCACCAGCGAATGCTACATACCCTCCATTGATGATGCGATAATTTGTCAATAAATCTTTCAACTCGGTCATATGTCTAGAGCATCCACAATCAACATGCCAAAAACTATTTACAGCTTTAGTGGATGACTCCTACAAAAATAGAGAAATCAATTTAGCCGGTTGAAACAGGAACCCAAGTTTGAACAACTTTAGGTTTAGGAACAGAAGATTTTTTGCAAAAGAAACTATTAACAATGTGAGTTAATCTATTGCCAAAAGAGTTCTTATGAACATGTCTGTGATGAAGCTCTGGACAACTTTTAACTACATGACAATCTTTACCACATCTAAAGCAATGGGTTTTTAATCTAGGTATATTATGTGACAAATCAGGAATTTTATCTATGCATATTTCCTCATCACACTCAGATAAGCTAGAATCATTATCACTGTATGTCTCATACATTTCTCTGGTTCTTATGTTGTCTTTTAAGGAATGATCGTTTACAGATGTTGATGCATCATCATTTGAAGTAGATGTGGTGCTTGTACCACTTGTGCTTGTACTAGAAGATGACATAACCCTTTGAGTAGATTGTTAATTAGGGTAAAAGATGGAATGGGATGAGAAAAGAATTTTTCAAAGCAGTTAATTTTTATTTTATCTTTACAATCGATAACAGAATCATTCACAACCTCATTCACACAAGCATTTGAAGCATCATCATTACATCTGAAATCATTTAATAAAGAAGTGGAACAACCACTAGAACACACTGAGTCAATATCTGAGACAGACTTTTGATAAACAAAAACATTACTTAAACTAGAACTATTATCTAAAACAGACTGTTGAGGTTTAGGTGTACTAAAACTATGCATCCAAGTCCACTCGTCGTTCCATAACCATACTCCTCATACACGTCCTTAGGATTAACACCTTCTAAACCTGCAGACAGACTATTAGTGTCTGTTTGAATGAAATCATTTGAAGGGTGTGGGACTGGCATAGGTGAATAAAAATAAGTACTAGGAGGAGGATAAACCGAAGCATTTTCATAACCCAAACTTGTTTTAATCCTAGCCCCCCACTGTGATCTACACAAATCGTCATGCTTCATTCCTGAAATTGTTTTAATCCTAGGCCCTCGTTGTGATCTACACAAATCATCATGTTTCATTCCTGAAATTGTCCATTTATCAAGTTTTGACTAAAGTTTACTTGTTTCAAACTCAGCAAGTGCGACTCTTTCTGTCAAAGTATTTATTTCAACATTTCTTTCTAAAACGATTCCTTTTAAATGATCATTTTCTTTTAAAGCTTCATTTTATTTAACAAAATATTTTGACTCATTTAGCTTAAGCTCACCATTAGTTTGTTTTAAATTTTTTAATTGTCAAGCAACAGACGATTTGCTTTATACACACCAAATAATCTTATCTTACAGGCAGGAGAACACATGTCTTGTATTACCTCATAAGGGAGACCCATCACCACATTCTCTGCTGCTAGGGCCTTTTCACATTGACACGCTGGAGTACTCTTCTTAAAGATCATGCAATGGTTGGACTCACTTTAGATTAGATTATGTTTATATTACTTTGTAATAGGTCTAATGTTAGTTTACTTTTGAATGTAGTTCATTTAGTTTAATTTTGTAGTCCAGCGAAACTATGAGCGAAACTGTAGTTTCGCTCATAGTCAGCTGTTGTAGTTCACCTGGCGAAACTGTTGTTTCTGCCGGGCGAAACTATAGTTTCGGTAGTACAGTTTCGCTGACAGCAAAACTGCCTGCGAAACTAAGACTGCTATATATAGATTTGATCATTGTCATTGTTGGGAAACCTTGCAAAACCCTAATCGTTTATCATTGTTGCAAGTGACCTTTGTATGCAGTCTTTTCACAAAAATATATTTGTGCTTTGTTGTATTGTTCATCATTGTTCTTACTTTGATACATTTGTGGTTGTTCTCAATCTTCTTCATCTTTTTTTTCTATTGTTTGTATCTGATATTGAACGATTCAACATCTCATTTGTACTGCAAATCGATCAAATAGACCAACAATATAGTATCAGAGCCTTAGTGCTCATGATTTGTTGAGGTTTTGGTTGTTTTTGTTCAATATCATGTTTTCATCAATTTAGATCAACTTCTAGTGTATTTGATATGGAATTTGCTTGAATTTTGTTTGTTTTTGGTTGGGGAAGCTCTGTTAATCATCAGATCTCAAATCCATTGAGTTTTTGATGATTTCAGATTAATTTCATGTTGAAAAAGCTTTTCAGCTTCATCTAGCGAAATTACAGATTCATCCAGCGAAACTGCCTGATCTTCCAGCGAAACTACATGTGTTATCCTCTTTGAAGTTGTTTTCTGCTGTCCTGCGAAACTAGTTTCATTAAACAAAAGTTCAACAGTGCTTGTGGGTGATTTACAAGCGAAATTGTTGCCAAAAGTACCATTGAACGAAAGTTCAAGCTTGTTTCGTGCGAAATTATCGGCGAAACTAAGCAATTTCAGGCATTTGGCTAGCGAAACTACTGCCAAAATTGCCTACGAAACTAAGGCGACCCAGCGAAACTAGTTTTCTCTGCGAAATTGTCTGCGAATTTACCAATTTCCTGCGAAACTAGTTCTTCCCCAGCGAAACTAGTATGACAAAGATGACTTCCCTCACCCTCGCTGATCTTGAAAGTGTAGCTCCCAATAGACCTCCGAGACTCATAAACGAGGATATTTCGAGGATTAGAAGAGATGTCTCAAAGCCTTTTTCTTCTGCATTAACCACAATCAATGGGAATCTATCATTTCTAGTTCTCACATACCAATTGTCACTATTGGTGATGTTGTATCTCAAAACAAGGACCCATCCACATTCAACGAGAAGGATCTGAAGCTGATTGATCGAGACCAGAAAGCTTTTGGAGCATTAATTCTCTGCATCGCACCAGACATCTACAATCGATTCGCTGAGCATAAGAATGCTAAGTCTCTCTTCGATGCTCTATGTGAGTTCTATTATTGTAATGATGAGCTGGTGAAGGATAAGAGCATTCAAGCTGAGAAGGAATTCAACTCCTTTGTGGGATACAAGAACGAGAGTCTCGCAGATCTCACAAATCGTTTTCTGATAGTTTCAAGCACACTGAAGAAATACGATGAAAAACTTTCAAATAGTGAGCAAGTAAACAGGTTGCTAGACTCTCTCCCACCTCAGTGGAGCCTTCATGTGAGAATGCTAAAACAGGAAAGAGGTTTCACTGACTACAAGCTTATGGACATCATCAATAAGCTTAAATCCTTCGAGTTAGACATGAAGAGAAGGGAACTCAACCAAACCATGATGCCTACATCTGGTTTCACTCAAAATGCTGCATTATTGTCTTCCGCTGCAAGCTCTCCTATGCAGACATCTGGTCAAGGAGGAGTGAATACTGGTAATTATTCTGGAGATTATGGTAGTGGTGGGAGAGATCAGGCTAATTCGAAAGCAAATGTTGAAACTTCAATTCCATCCGAGACAATGGCTCTTTTTGGTATGTTTGTTCAGAGCTATGAAGCCTTAGTGGCAAGGGAGTTAAAAGGCAAAGGAATGACGATGGAGGTTATGTATCAGGTGGACCCTGATGATCTTGAAGAGACTGATATTCAATGGCAATGACAATGTTGACACTTAGAGCCCGGAGATTCATGAAGCACACTGGAAGAAAGAATTTCGGAGGTCAAAGCTCTAACTCCAAACTGGGATTTGATAACTCTAAGCTGAGCTGTTTTAATTTCAAACAGTTGGGACATTTCAAACGTTAATGTCCAATGCCAATCGTCACTGATCCTAGTAACTCGGGAGTCCACGACTGGTTTCAAGCAGGAGTAAAGAGGAAATGAGTCACAAGAAAGAGACAGCTTTGATTTCTAATTTTGATTGGAGTGCTAAAGTTGAAGAGATGAGAGATGAGATTAATCAAGCACTGGTGGCTGAGATTGTGGTTGGAAAGGGGAAGGTAAACTGTTAGGATGAATTTGATCCGTTCAAAGAACTTAGAGATGAAGCTGAGTTGTCTGTGAAGGTGAAGGAGGATGAGAGGGTGAAAGAAGGTAAATCTGAGGAATTGAGGAAGGAAGGAAGTCAATCCCTTGAGCAAGGAAAAGAAAAAGATGATGTTGCTACCACTGTCGAGGAAAGCAAGTCAAGTACTCCGGTGTGCTAATGTGAGAAGGCCTTAGCAACAAAAAAGGTGGTGATGGGACTTCTGTATGACGTAATTCAGGATATGTGTTCTTCTGCATGTAGAATCAGGTTATTTGGGGTTTATAAAGCTAATCATTTATTAATTGATAATGAGAAAGATTTAAAACGAATTAATGAGGAACTTAAAATAAACGAGTATAAATATTTTGTTAAATTAAACGAGGCTTTGAAAGAGAATGATCACCTAAAACAAACAGTTTTGGAAAGAAATGTTGAGATTAATACTTTGACTGAAAGGGTTACACTTGCTGAATTTGAAACAAGCAAACTTCAGTCAAAGCTAGATAAATGGACAATACAAGGAATGAAACATGATGATCTATGTAAATCTCAATAGGGGGCTAGGATTAAAACAGGATTGGGATATAAAAATGCTAAGGTTTATCCTCCTCCCAGTACTTACTGCTATTCTCCTATGCCTGTTCCTCATCCTTCTAATGATTTTGATCAAAACAGATACTAACAGTATGTCTGCAGGTTTAGAAGGTGTGAATCCAAAGCATGTTCGTGAGCACTACGATTATGGACCGACTAGCGGGGTTGGATGCACTAGACTTAGTACACCTGAATCTCAGCATACTGTCTTAGATCATAAATCTAGTTTAAATTCTGTTTTTGTTTCTAGTGAATTTGTAATAGACTCTGTCTCATCGTGTTCCCGTGATATTTCTATTTCATCTTTAAATTTTGTGGATTGTGATGATGTTACTATTTCTGATTGTGTTAATAGTGTGAATGATTCCACCATAAAGAGTAATGAGAAAAATAAGACTAATTGTTTTGAAAAATTCTTTTCTCATCCTATTCCATCTTTTACCCCAATGAATAATTCTTTATCAAACGAAAGGATATCGTCATCATCTGACGCTTGTACAAGTGGTACAAGTACTACATGTACTTCTGATGACAATTCATCTTCTTTTGTAAATAACTATTTTTATTCAAATAAAAATAGACCTCGAGACATGTATGAGACATACAGTGATGTAGATTCTAAACTGTCTGAATGTGATGAAGAAATACATATTGATCAAATCCCTACCCCGTTACATAACAGACCTAGATTAAAACCACAATGTTTTAGGTGTGGTAAAGATGATCATGTAGTTAAACATTGTCCAGAGCTACATCATAGACATGTTAATAGGAATTCATTTGGGAATAGATTGATAAAATTAGTTAATAATTTCTTCTGTAAGAAACATGTCCCTCCTAAACCCAAAGTTGTTCAAACTTGGGTTCCCATTTCACCTGGTTAACCTGTTCTTTGATATTTTTGCAGGAGCCATCCACTTAGGTCGTCAACAGTGTATGGCATGTGGATAGTGGATGCTCCAAACATATGACGGGGCTCAAGGACTTATTGACCAATTATCGAATAATAAATGGAGGTTATGTCGCATTTGCTGGCGACAAGAAAGGATTGAAAATGATCGGTCAAGAAAAGGTTTCCAATGGCTCTCTAACTTTAGAGAAAGTCAATTATGTACCTGAGCTTGCATTTAATCTGTTGAGTGTCTCTCAGATTTATGATAAAGACATTCTGGTCTTGTTTAAGTCCAATGAATGTCTCTTCTAAATTTTGAGATCGATATTCCAGATGAGTTGGTACTTATGCGGGCTCCAAGAAAGAATGACACATATCTTCTTGATATGGGTTCAAGGGAGTCAACGTCTACCTTCACCTGTCTTTTGTCCAAAGCTTCCACTTCTGAGTCTTTCCTATGGCATCGCAGATTGGGCCGCGTTAATTACAAAATTATAAACAAATTAGTTAAAAACAATCTCGTTAGGGGACTACCTTTAAAAGATTTCTTTGTGGTTGAAAAATGTAAGGCGTTTGCCAAAGGCAAACAGCATAAGAAACCACATAAGCCAAAACTTGAAAATAGCATATCCAATCCCCTCGAGTTGTTACACACTGATTTGTTTGGCCCAATCAGTGTTAAATCAATTGCTAAAAAGTCTTTCTGTCTTATAATAACAGATGATTTTTCCAGGTACTCTTGGGTGAGATTTCTCGCTCACAAGGGAGAGGCTGCTGAGGAGTTGCGGAAAATAGTTCTTTCAATTGAGTCTATAAGCAAGAGGAAGGTTAAGGCAATTCGAAGTGACAACGGTACCGAATTCAAAAATCAGATATTTGACTCATTTTGTGCTGCTAAGGGAATTTTAAGACAGTTCAGTGATGTGAGGACTCCTCAACAGAATGGTGTGGCAGAACGAAAGAATCGCACCCTTATTGAAGCTGCCCCTACAATGTTGATTGAATCCTCCTTACCCATTATCTTTTGGGCTGAGGCGGTCAATTGTGCTTCATACGTTCAAAACAAGGTGTTGATTTTCAAGGATAAAATGAAGACTCCTTATGAATTGTTTCATAAAAGAAAGCCTTTAATTGATTTCTTTCGACCATTTGGCTGCTCGTGCACTTTATTGAATACTCAAGCGCAAAAGACGAAATTTGGTGCCGTGTCTGATGAATGTTACTTCGTCGGCTATTCTTCTTCTCAAAAAGCTTATCGGGTATATAACAAGCGAACACGTATTGTTCAAGAGTCGTTCTATGTTGATTGGCAGGAATCCAATTTCTCCAATGTTCGATCTGAACCAGCATGGTTCTTTGACTCCGATACGGTGTTTAACTCTTTTAATCTTCTAGTTTTAGACGATGATGCGTCTATCTCCAATGTTCAAACAAATATCATACCTCCATCTCCAGTACCTTCCATACCTCAAAACCCTCCCAACATATCTACAAATGATGCTACATCAGTTGATATTGCATCTCCATCATCATCATTTGACCTTCCACCTCCACCTGTTTCTACATCTCTTCCCTCTTCACCTACATCTACCTCTTCTCAGTCGGTATCACCTATCTCTCCAATTGCCTATACCTTACCAATTAGCCAACCGTCTTCAAATACCCTACCCATGCCCTCTGATTTCAAAACCTTGAAAGACTATCCACATGATAACATCATAAGATCTATCATCGATGGAGTTCGGACGCGGAGTCGGTTTGATTAACATTTGTTTATTCTCTTGTTTTATATCCCAAATCGTCCCAAAGAATGTTCATGCAGCTCTTCAGGACCCTTGCTGGGTTGAATCGATGCAATTAGAGCTGCAACAATTCTGGAAACTCAACGTGTGGACCCTGATTGATCTTCCTCCGAATAAATGTCCAATTGGCACGAAATGGGTGTTCAAGAACAAACCCGATGACTGTGGCATCGTGATAAGAAACAATTCCCGATTGGTGGTCCAGGGTTTTGCTCAAGAAGAAGGGATTGACTACACCGATGTCTTTGCTCCTGTCGCCCGTCTTGAAGCCATCAGAATTTTTCTAGCTCATGCCGCTCATAAGCAGTTCAAAGTCTATCAGATGGATGTCAAATGTGCATTTCTTTATGGAAACATTGACGAGGAGATTTATGTGTGTCAACCACCAGGTTTTGAGGATCCTGACTTTCCTGAGAAAGTTTACAAATTTGATAAGTCACTCTATGGTCTTCATCAGGCACCTCGGATTTGGTATGAGACTTTAACACAGTATCTCTTAAGCAATGGTTTTTCTCGAGGCACCATTGATATGAATTTATTCAAAAAGGAAGTGGATGGTGAAATGCTGATTGTACAAGTTTATGTCGATGATATTATCTTCGGCTCCACCAATCCAAAATTGTGTCGGAGTTCGAGGAGGTGATGCGTAGTCGCTTCGAAATGAGCATGATGGGGAAGATGTGCTTTTTCCTTGGGCTGCAGGTAGAACAAAAGCCAGAGGGAATTCTCATTCATCAGGAGAAGTATGTTAAAGAAATTTTGAAGAAATTCAAGATGGATGAAGCTTCTCCTGAAATGACTCCATTTACTGCTCAAACGTGCCTCACTCCTGACGAGAACGGGACACCTGTTGATCCTCATCTCTATAGATCCATGATCGGTTCCCTTATGTATCTTACAACAAGTCGTCCGGACATCACCTTTGCTATAGGATATTGTGCTCGATACCAATCTGCCCCGAGAGAGTCTCATGAAAAGGCTATAAAACAAATCTTTTGTTATCTTAAAGGCTCTTATCGTTTAGGTCTTTGGTATCCTTATGGTGGGAATTTTGACTTACATGTCTATTTTGATAGTGATTCTAATGGTTGCAGGTTAAACAGAAAATCAGTTATTCGAGGCTGTCAATACTTGGGCAATTGTCTGGTTTCATGGCAAAGCAAGAAACAGACTATTGTTTCTCTCTCTACGGGAGAAGCAGAATACATTGCTGCTTCCAGCTGCTGTACACGTACACAAGTACTCTGGATACAGCACCAGATGATTGACTATGGGATCAACTTTCTCCATACACCGTTATTCTGTGACAACGAAGCAGCCATCGGCATCGCCAAGAACCCTATTCATCACTCCCGAACCAAGCACATCGAGACATGGATTCATGCGATCCGTGATGCTCAGGAAAAGGGTTTTATTGATATTATTCCAATAGACACAAAAAAATCAAAAAACGGATCTTTTCACTAAAACATTTGATAAACCTCGCTTTTATGAATTGATCGCTATGTTAGGTTTAGTATCATTTTAAAACCGTTTTACCTTCATACTATTTTATGTACATATTGTTTATATTTCTCTTTTTGTTTTCTTTCTTTTCTTTTCGTTCTGTTCGCTCTATTGTTCTTCATCATTTTTCACTTAAAAAGTTATTAAAGAAATAATAATAATAATAAAATAAATAATATATATATATATATATATATATATATATATATATATATATATATATATATATATATATATATATATATATATATATCATAATGACATTTAGTCCAATAAGAAATTTCTACATCTTGCTTATTCGTAGAAATTTCGGGGGAGAATATATATTAAATGTTCTTCTTGTTTTTCTTTGCAGAATAAAATGGGAAGCCTGGACGATGTAAAGGAGGTTAACAGTTTCGTGTGGGATATGCTTGATAGGTTCAGCCAGAAAGCAAAGTAAATAGTAATCTCGTAGCTTAATTAATAGAGCAAGAAACTTGATGACTCAGATAATCCCCTTGACATTTTTGGCCTTCACAAAGATTCAAGTCCTTATTCAAAAAGGATTGAGAACGTGATATATCTGTTTCGAGTTATTCTTATCTAAAGTATATTTTTGTCAAATCATTCCACCCTATCTCAAAAGCTATACGCCTTCTCATCTTTGTACCTCAGTCGCTCCCTGCTATATTCTTTTTAGTGCTTATCTCCTCTGCTATGTGTGAACATTGACCTGGAGTGATGATTTCCTCTGATGTATGATAGTACTGACCCGCAGCTCTCATCGGCATAATATGATGATCTTCTTAGTTATACGTAAGTATAGACCTAAAGCTCTCATCTGTAAGACTCAATTGATCATCTCCTCTTTTATACGTAAGTATAGACCTGGAGCTCTCATCATTTGATGTTTATAAGGGCTTTGCTTCTTATGAAATAAGACCTATGATGCTTCTGAGAGGAAGAGTCATGCAGAGCGTGTCATTTTTTCAATACATCATGAGGACAGGATAAGTTTCTTTGCCAAATGACTGTGGGGACTGGGTCATTCTATGTTTTCTTTAAAAAGAATCAAAAGATGATAACAGTAGCTGCGGTGCACTTGTTGAAACGAAGAAGGCATGGACTTAAAAGGACGAGTATATCAGCAATCCCATCAAACTTTGACTCTCCAGAAGATCTTTTAAGCTTCTCGTTCATATCCTTTTATATTGTTTGATTTTGTTTTAACAAATTATATGTGAAGATTGGTGAGGTTTTGTGGAGCAAATTTTATTTTGATTTCTTTTATTTTGTTTACTTTGTTTTAATTCTTTTAAAATTAATTTTTCTTTTAATTTTATTTTATCTTTTTAAAGAAATAGAAACAAAGTTAATTGTTTCCAGCGAAATTATAATTTCGCTAGTAGTTTCGCACGACGAAACTGTAGCTTCGCAGGTTCTTTCGCAAGTTGTATGGTCAGTTTCGACAAAAGTTTCGCCTGGCAAATTGCATCTTCGCTTGGCGAAACTATAGTTTCGCTGCCTGCGAAACTATGTGCTATATAACTCAATTTGCGAAATTGTTCATTCATTTTCGCACAATCGAGTTTTCTGTGGTTTAGGGTTTCTCCGTATCTTTTTCAGGCGATTCTACGTTTATGTGATTTTGTTTATCGATTGACCGTTGTTTTACCTTCGCAAGTGAGTTTCGAACTCAGGACATTAGTCTTTTATAGGTTTAATAACAGCATTGTGGGTATCTTTGATTGAGACTCTTCGGTACCTTCACAGTTCTTACTGCGAAAGTACCGATAGTCTAGCGAAACTGAACGAAAGTTCATGAGTTTTCAGCGAAACTGTGGAGTTATGCTGTCCGAGCGAACTTAACAGTTTCGCTGTGCAAACTTTAGTTTCGCTGCACCGAAACTATAATTCCGGCCAGTCGAATCTACTTCACTGTCTTACCGAAACTAGTAACTATCTGTTGCCGAAATTACACTTTCGCATGCCGAAACTAAAAATCATCCTGTGAAACTATAATTTCGGCCAGCGAATTTAATTTGATTTTTGTTTAAGTTAAATCTTTTTCTTATTTTTCTTTAATATTATTATTTAATATACCATTCTAATGCGTTTCTTCTGTTTTTCAGATTAAATGGCGAATCTGAAATTTGATGAGAGGAACAACATCACTGCTATATTGGATGATACTCTCCCTAAAGCGGCTGGTTTTAGAGATTTCATATGATGGTTGTAGAATCTCCTATAGCCTACGCGATATCTCACACCACTATATTTATGACTTACATATCAGAGATTTTTGGCGAACGACCGAGTATGATACGAGACGCAATACACAGAGGATTGTAGCCAGGGTGATGGAGAATGAGGTGACCATTACTGCAGAGGTCATATCGAGGGTATTAAGGCTAGATGAAGACACAGGAAAGGAGGTTACTATGTCAGATCAGGAGGTGTTTGAAGCCTTCAGATCGATGGGATATGAGGGACCACCGTTTAGGACTAGGAAGGAGATTAAGAAGTCCTTCCTTTCTAAGGAATGGAGATACATAGCTCATGTCTTCATTATGTGCTTAGATCACCGTAAAGGTGGATCAGATTGGCTTAACTTAGATTGGGCAAAAGCTATGGTGTTATGCTGCAAGGGAAAGAAGACAAACATAGCGAGACTGATTTTTGCCTATATGGTGGAGAATGTGATGGCATTGAAGAAGGATAAATGGTTGCTTTATCCTTGATTTTTACAGATGATTTTTGATGATCTTATTCCTAACATCCAAAGACACGGGAAGGTTAAGAGGCTAGTGCAAATGAACACCCGCATCTTCGTAGACTGTTGCGCCATTCGTCACGACTTTAGTGGGAAAATTACTCACCTATGGGAGAACATGTACCCACTAGAAAGATGGAGCTATATCAGGAGGGTAGATGAGTCTGAGAACAAAAGGGCTGAGGTGATAAGGGCACAACATACTGATACAGCTAAAAAGAGGAAAAGATATGCGAAAGAGAAGGATGATGATTTTGAGGATGAAGTGAATGTGATGGATGAGGAGGCAGGGGTTAAAAAAGAAAAGATATCAAAAAAGAAGGCTGATACAGGAGAAACTGAGAGAAGAACTAAACAACGACACCAATCTTTCATGGAATCTTCTAGGAGGGAGGAGAGAGCTGGTATGGATGAAGATGTGATAAGAAATCTAAATGCATCTCTGGCAACTGAATTGAGTATGATAAAAACAAAACTTACCAATCGAGAGATAAGGGAAAGGCAAAAGGATGAAGTGATTGAGGGTATAACCAAGATGTTGGTGGACCAGAATAAGTTGATCAAGAGATTGTTTGAAGAAGTGAATGTATTGAAACCAGATGTGCCCTCTCCTGCCCGGAAGGATGTACCCATATTTAGGAATCGGTATTTGGAAGTATCAGTAAAATCATCTAACTCAGGTTGAGTTAGCTGATTGGGCAGGCCGACATAGGTGAGGAAGCAGGAGGTTTTGGGGTAAGGCAAGAGAATGAGAATGTGGAGAATGCTTAACAGATTTTTGAGGCTGGTTTTGTGAACATGCAGATTGATTTTTAAAAAGATTTGGTTGGTGAAGAGGTGGTAAGAGAGAATCCTGCTGGAGATGTTGTCAAGACTACTGAGAAAGGGCTGATTGATGAAGAAGAAGATGATGAGCAACTGGTTGACTATGATTTGAACCAGAATATTATGAGGTTGATGAGAGACCCCTAACTTATGTTGCTAAGAAGGGATACAATGATGGAGATGTGTTTGAAATGGCTAAGGAAGAGTGGTTTGTCAAAGAGAAAGAGCATGAAGAGCTGACTCCCCTGTTCCAAAACATGGAAGGGTTGAGCAAGAAGGAAGCAAACAAGAGGATTATCAGTTGGTGTTATAACCCCGGCCTTAAAATGTTTATGATCAAGAGGAGAGGGGGAGGCATAACATATATGCACAAGAGGAAGGCTTTCAAGACGTTACCCAAATGGGTTTTGAGGAGGCTGGCAGTGCTGCCATTACTAAACGCTCATCTAAGTGAAAGAGCCTCGTTGCTGGAAAAGGAGATAAAGAATGGACTGAATGGCAACTTTGAGTCATTCGGGTTTATGAAGGCTGAGATGAGAAGATCCAAGAAGGATAAGGACTGGGAAACCGGAAAAGGAAAGATTGTGCTAAGGGTGAAAGCACCAAAGACAGTGAACAGGATTAGATTGGCAGATCCCCTCCCCTAGCAATTACAAAACTTTGAGAAGTGGTTCTACGATAACAATACGGGGGAGGCGGTGATCAGGGTAAAGAATGGGGGTCAGCTTAGATTGTTTGATCCTATGGAGCGATTTAGTTTATGTGATGAAGACCTTCTAGTTCTTTGCGAAAATCATATTAAAGCAGGGGCAGGTGACGAGACGAGAAAAGAAGCCAGTCTGTTCATGACTATGGCTAATAAAGTCAGAGGAGTAAGAGCAGAAGTGAAAGAGATAGTTGAGAAAGTGAGAGCTCAGGATGATTTAAATATGGATGTGAGGGAGTTAGCAACACAGTTTTAGAAAGCTAGTGTTCATCCCGAGGGAGCTAATGAAGCAGGAGGTGACCAGAGTGAATCCGTTGCTGAAGCTCTAAAGGAAGGTGCTGCAGGAGGTAATGAAGACATATCAGAAGCAGCAAGGGAAACTAAAGCTGAACAGGGAGAATCTATGCCTGAAGCACCCGTGGAAGAAGCTGCAGGAGCAAGTAAAGATACATCAGATGCAGCAGGAGAGACTGGAGCAGACACGAGAAATCAAGACAAGTGAAGGCGGTGAGATCCAACCTAGGGGGAGTATTGAAGTTCATGTATAGGTTGGACTCACCTTAGATTAGATTATGTTTATATTACTTTGTAATAGGTCTAATGTTAGTTTACTTTTGAATGTAGTTCATTTATTCGCTCATAGTCAGCTGCTGTAGTTCACCTGGTGAAACTGTTGTTTCTGCCGGGCTAAACTATAGATTAGGCAGTACAGTTTCGCTGACAGCGAAACTGTCTGCGAAACTAAGACTGCTATATACAGATTTGATCATTTTCATTGTTGGGAAACCTTGCAAAACCCTAATCGTTTATCATTATTGCAAGTGACCTTTGTAAGCAGTCTTTTCACAGAAATATATTTGTGCTTTGTTGTATTGATCATCATTGTTCTTACTTTGATACATTTGTGGTTTTTCTCAATCTTCTTCATCTTTGTTTTCTATTGTTTGTATCTGATATTGAACGATTCAACATCTCATTTGTACTGCAAATCGATCAAATGGACCAACACTTCTTGTTTTCCTCAACAGTGGATGTAGTAGTGTGCTTCCCATTGTCTTCTCTTCTGATTGTTTCCCAACTAACTTCACCTTCTCACCTTTAACTTCTTTTAAATCACCAACCACCAAATCACCAATCACATTCTCCTCCACACTCTACTTCCTTTCACTCATACTTATCTCTTCAGACCTGTCTTGTTCAACTTCCTCATCCTTAACACTCTGATGAACTTCAGCTTCACTTGTAAATTCTTTAAAAGGATCAAACTCCTCCACACTTTTCTCTTCTTCCCTTAACTCAGCAAGTAGGGCTTGGTTGATTTCTTTTTTTGTTTCCTCAGCTTCAGCACTCCAATCAAAACTAGTTATCAAAGTTGTCTCTTTCTTCTGTTTATTCTCCTCCTTTTCCCCACCTGAGAGCAATCTTGGAACTCTAGAGTTGCTTGAATCAGTAACAATTGGCAACAGACATTCTCTCTGAAATGTCCTAACTACTTGCAGTTAAAGCATCTCAATTTGGATTTATCAAAACCCAACTTAGAATTAGAATTTTGACCTCCAAAGTTCTTCATTTCAGTTCTTTCCATAAATCTCATGGCTCGGAGAGTCAACATCGCCATCCGCCACTGAATATCAGTTTCTTCCAAATCATATGGATCAACCTGATACACGTCTTCCATAGTCATCCCTTTCCCTCTCAGTTCACCAGCCACCAGTGCCTCATATCTATGCACGAACATGCCAAACTGTGCCATTGTATCAGATGGGATTGAAGTTCCAGAAGCAGCTTTTGAGTTAGCTTAATCTCTGACTGAGTTACCACCACCACGGAGTTGATCACATGAGACATTTGTAGTCATTCCTCCTTGTCTTGATGCTTGCATTGGCGAGCTTGCAGCGGATGTAAGTAATGCAGCATTCTCAGGAAAATTGGATGATGGAATCATAGACTGATTGAACTCTCTTCTCTTCATATCCAATTCAAAGAATTTTAACTTGTTGTTGATATCCATGAGCTTGTAATCTGTGAACCCTCTCTCTTGCTTCCGCATTCTCACTTGTAGACTCCATTGAGGTGGAAGAGAATCCAACAGCCTATTCACTTGTTCACTATTTGAAAGTTTCTCATCATATTTCTTCAATGCGCTTGAGACTGTCCAAAAGTAATTTGTCAGATGCGTAAGATTCTCATTTTTATACCCCACAAAAGAATTGAACTCTTTCTCAGCCTATATCCCTTTGTCTTTTACTAGCTCATCATTAACATCATAAAATTCACATAATGCATCATACAGAGACTTGGCATTCTTGTGTTCAGCAAATCGATTGTAAATATCTGGTGCAAGACACAGGGTTAATGCACCAAATGCTTTTTGATCTCTATCAATCAGCTTCAAATCCTTTTCATTGAACGTAGCTGGATCCTTGTTTTGAGAGACGACATCTCCAACAGTAATAGTCGGTATGTGCGGACAGGAGATGATTGATTCCCACTGATTATGATCTGTGTAGTAAAAGAATGCTTTCAAACACCTCTTCTAGTCCTTAAAATTGTCTCCGTTGATCAGTCTCGGGGGTCGATTTTGTGCCACACTCTCTAAATCAGCAAGAGTAAGAGTTGTCATCTTAGACATTGTAGTTTCGCAGAAGAAGCACTAGTTTCGCTGGAATTTTTGTAATTTCGCTGCTAAATTCGCTGAGAATTTTGGCAGCAGTTTCGCTAGCAACCTGCTTGCTTATGCTAGTTTTGCAGACAGATTCGCTCGAAACTAGCTTGAACTTTCGTTCAGATGTAAATTCGACAGCAATTTTGCTTGATAATAGTGCACAATCACTGTTGAACTTTCATTCAATGTGGATACTTTCGCAGAAGATGTAGAAACTAACACAATGAGCAAAACACCTGTAGTTTCGCTGAAGAGACTGCAATTTTGCTGTATGATCCTTAGTTTCATTGGATTATTCTGAAAAACTTTTCCAACATGAAATGGATCCAAAATCACTCAAATCTTAATGAATTTAAGATCTAATAATTACCAGAGCTTTCCAAACCAAAAGCTAATCAATCTCAATCAATTTCCATATCAAATACACTCAAATTTGATCCGGAATTGATGAATACTGATATTAAGCTCAACCAACCAAAAACCCAAACAATCAAGAGCACAAAGGCTCTGATACCATTTTGTTGGTCCAATCTGATTGATGAACAGTGCTTTTGATTGATCAAATGATTCAATATCACAAAGACACACACAACACAAACATATCATGATGATGAAGAAGCAAAAGTGTTCAATAATAATCAAAGTAAAACAAACACAATCAATAAACAATGGCTTAATATGATCTCAATTGAATTCCAGCCTCAAAATTAAACTTGCAACCAAGATTTTTCGTATTAGGGTTTTGCAAGATTAACCTACAAAGATAGAAACAATTCTATATACAGGTTGCATAGTTTCGCTGACAGTTTCGCTGGTCAGGCCCAAGCTCAGTTTTGCCCGGTGACGAAACACAGTTTCGCCAGGCGAAACAAGCCTGCTGACTATGAGCGAAACTCTAGTTTCGCTCATAGTATCGCTGGGCAGCAAAACTCAAACTACAAACTTAACAAAAGAAATATAACATTTGTCCTATTACATTTAAACATAAACAAAATACAAACACTAATCTAAGGTGAGTCCAACCTATTCTTGATCTTCAGAAAGAAAAGTTGGTCTCGAAAAAAAGAATGCTTCCGAAGTACTGAAGCTTGCTGCATTGATAGCAAGATCTTCCGAAGGTCCAGTCTCCACAACCTCCAAAGTTGTCAAAACTTCTGAAGTATTGAAGGTCAAGTCTAAGCTTCCAAAGCTGGTGTGGATGACAAAGAAAGACTATGTGATTGAGAGTTCTTCATCAACAACAGCTGATGGTCCTCAAAGCATGAATATAGGATCAATTACTGTTGCATTGTCTTTAACTTATTTTGACAAGCCCAAGACCAACAAGGCTTGGGTTTCCAAGTATAACTAATTATCTTTTTTTAATGCAGGAACAACTAAAGACCAATAGGAATGTATGGATCATTGATAGTGGCTATTCCAGACACATGATAGGCAATGGCTCCTTACTTCAAAGTTTTAAGAAAATTGATAGAGGGCCAGTTGCTTTTGGAGGAAATGCTGGAGGTTATATTACTGGAAGGGGCAGGATCACAAAAGGTAAGCTCAGCGTTGATAAGGTCAACTTTGTTAAGGAGCTTGGGCATAATCCAATAAGTGTATCCCAATTTTGTGATCAAATACACAACACGTTCTACACTAAGCATGAGTACATTGTTTTTAAGCCCGGGGTGGTCATTCCTCAGGAACATATCTTGCTCAAAGCCCCTTGAGAAAGGGAACTTGTACAAGATGGACTTGCAAGAAACATCCCCTTCAAGAGTAGTTTTTTGCTTTCTTCTAAAGCAAATAGTGATGAGTCTTTCCTCTGGCATAAAATAATGTTCCATGTAAACTTTAAAAACATGAATAAATTAATTAAGAATGATTTGGTAACTGGAATGCCAAAGAAAGAGTTTACAAGTGATGACCATTGTGTTGCATGCCTGAAAGGGAAGTAGCACAAGGTATCTCACAAGACAAATGAAAGAAACTCCATCACTACTCCCCTACACTTATTACATATGGATCTCTTTGGCCCCACCAGTGTAATGAGTCTAGGAAGAACCTCATATTGTTTGGTGATCATAGATGACTTCATAAGATTCACTTGGGTTATTTTCCTTAGAACTAAGGACGAGAATCCTAAGATCTTAAAGTATTTCGTTCTAAAAATTGAATATCAATATAATCACAAGGTCAAGACCATAAGATGTAATCGAGGAACTGAATTTAATAACCAAATCCTTGATACATTTTATGATGAAAAGGGTATTACAAGACAATATAGTGCTCCCAGGACTTCTTAGCCCATTACCATGAAAAGGAACTAATTTAAGAACCAATATAGTGCTCCCACTAATTAGAGTTGCAAAAACCATATTGTCTTACTCTAAATTGTCCATTACCTTCTGGGCGGAGGCAGTGAACACTGCTTGCTATGTGCAAAACTGATTTTTAGTGGTTAAGACTCATGGTAAGACTTCTTATGAACTGTGGCACAAAAAGAGACCTTATATTGGTTTTCTCAGGTCATTTAGACGTCCTTGCACCATCTTGAATACCAAAGATCAAGTAGAAAAATTTGTTGAGAAAGTAGATGATGGATAATTTATTGGATACTCTTCCCAAGCTAAAGCATATAGGATATACAATCTCAGAACTAGAGTAGTTGAGGAGTCAGCCAATGTGACCTTCAATAAGCACACTTCTAGTGTGAAAGGTTCTGGTCCTCATTGGTTGTTTGATATTGATTTAATTACCAACTGCTTTAACAAATCTTGTGAGAATGTTTCAGGATCCATAGATATCTTATCAACAGGAGATCCTCACCCAAGATTTGAGCTAAGAAGACCTACAAATCACACTACTTCAGCTCCAGTGGTAACTAACCTTGCAGATTGAGTTCATATCAGCACAACCATGATAAATCCAGTTGATACATCTGAGGTGCCTACAAATTCCAGCTCAGAGGCACAAAACTCTAATGAAGGAGCTTTAAATGTAGGAGGAAGTGGTAGTGGTGACAGTGATCAAGAAAAATTTTTTTCCCACAAGTATTTTTCTCAAAAGTATTTTTTCTTCTCCCCCGAAAAAAATATTTTTTTAAATGTCACTCTATGCAATCTTAACAATTGGGGTCAAGCTTCCAGGTCAGCTTGTTTTTTTATAAATCTTTTAAAATCATTGAGTATTTCTTCCCCGGGTCAAACGTATTGTATAACCCGACCAACAATTTTTTTTAAAAAAACCCCAATTTGTTAGTCCACTTTCTTTGATTGTTTAACTAGCCCATACATCACTAAAAAAAGGCCAATAACCATACCCAATTGGAGAAAAGCCCATTAAACAATTCTAAAACCCTAATACACACTTCATCTATTCACACAAACCAAAACATTATCATCTGCTGCAAATCTACGATCAAGATCCCCTTTGACCTCTAATCTGACCCCCATACCTCTATTCTATCACTCAATCAATGCTTCTCCATTGCATCCCTTGATCTACGCTTCGTACGGCGGTTCGGTAAGGTGTAGTATGATACTCTCCGGCTGTCGCATAAGGTGGTTGTAGAGGAGGCTGATGGGTCGGTCAAATTCGGGCTGGGTGAAGGATCCGCTTATCTATTTGACCCGGATATTTACACCGACGGGAGGATATCGGTGCAGGGTATTGATGGGGTGTTGCTTTCGCCGGAGGAGACGACGAAGAAAGCGGTGAGCAAGGTTTCTCCGGCGACGGCGACTAAGGTCGTCGCTAAGCAAAGAAGAGGTTCGTTTTCAGTTCTTTTTAGCGTTAAATCTGTCAAATTGTTGAGTTTTGTTGGTTTGTAATGTCGCCGGAGTTGTGGGTGGAACTTTTCCGGTGACCGGTGGTCGGTGGGAGTTTGGTGGTTGGTCGGAGAATCGGGAGAGGAAGAGAGCCCTAGAGGAAGCTGCCGCCATGAATGTTGTCTCCGGCGGAGGTCCGTAGTGAACGTGAATCTATCTTCTTTCTATCGTCCACCATAGATTCAGACATATGAGGCCAAGGAATCTTCCCAAATGATAATGAAGACTTATATGACACCATAGGGACTTCACAAGATAACCTAGCAAAGCTGCTTTTCTGGTGTATGCTATTAGGTCATCACTTGGGAGGCTTGGTGAACAGATTGCATCTAAGTTGTGCAGTCTGGATTAGAAATTATCAAGATCCGATTGTGGTTCGTGTGAAATCGGTAACTGATGTGTGGTTGGTGTATGTTGGTTGTGGTTGGTTTTTTAATTTCGCAGCCTGAACTTGTAATTTTGCAAACAACAAATTTTTCTAATTTTGAAGCTTTGTTTTTATTAATTTCGCAGGTTTTATAGTTTTGCCGGAATTTCTAGTTTCGCCGGAAAATTTGCAGTTTCACCGGAATTTCCCCGGAGTTTCGCCGGACGAAACTGTAATTTCGCTTGAAACTTTGAACTTTCGTTCAGAATGATGCTAGTTTTGCTGCTTGATGATTTGAAGATTTGAAGATCCTCAAGAACAAAGAACACCAAGAACACACACTAGTGTGTGTGTGAGAGACACTTCTTCAAATCTGAATTTTTCTTTCAATTTCTTGTATAAAATATATTGTAGATGAGAAATTTATGTTGTATATCTTCAAATTTGTAGTAGATTGTTGTAGATCTGATAAAATTTGGACTTGGATCTGGTTTCTCTCTCCAGAAAACCCACCAGATCTACTTTCTCTCTCTAAAACCCTAATTTCTCTCTAGAAATCTGATGAACAACTTCAATAATCTTCAAAAAAAACAGCAACAAATTCTTCAAATCTTTAATGTATTTGATCCAAAATAGCTCTGATACCAAATTGTTAACCCAGGTTGAACACACTTGAATCAAATCATGAAGATTATAGATCAAAATAATGATGAATACAATGAAAAACCCCAATTTGATCTAACTTTCTTGCATAAGATTTTTACAAAGTGGAAACCCCAATCAATTGGTCTTACAACCATTAGTCAACTCTAATTACAATTAACCTATTTATAGTCTAGACTAACTTTTACTATTTACATTTAGCCCCCTAGACTATTAAACTAGACTAAAACAAGACTAAAACAAGATACAATATATTTTGTTCACACAAAATATATTTATTACAATAACGTCTCAAACACAATATATCTTCAATATCTTCACTTGGATCTTTGTCTCGAACTCGACGTTTGACTTTTGTTGACTTTGACTAAGACGTTGACTTTGACTACGTTGATAATATAGATTATTTTGTATAGCTCCAACAGAGTTTCTTGATGCTAACAATCACTTCATGGAAGATAACATCAATGATGTCACACACTCATTGGATAAGCTTCTTTTGATAAGTGTGCTGATGTGATGGGTGACACCTCATTACCTGATTTGAATTTCTCAAATTTAGATCTCTCCAATTAAATTGTTGTGATCCCTCAACTCAGGATCCACAAGTCACACTCCACCACAAACATCATAGGAGATGTTGACAAGAGAGTAAGAACAAGAGGACAAACCGTGAGAAAAATGTTTGTCTCTACTCTTGTTTCTTATTCCAGATAGAGCCAAAGAAAGTTAATGAGGCTTTGAAGGATGGAAGTTGGGTTGAAGCAATGCAAGAGGAGCTGCTTTAATTCAAAAGACAAAAGGTTTGGAATCTATGTCCTCTTCTTCTTAGGAAGACTACCATAGGAACCAAGTGGGTTTTTAGAAACAAAAAGGATGATAGAGGACTTGTCATCAAGAATAAGGCTAGACTAGTTGTTCAAGGATACACACAAGAAGAAGTAATTGACTAAACAGATGATTTTGCTCTTGTGGCAAGACTTGAAACTGTTAAGATATTCCTAGCTTTTGTTGCATCCAAGGATTTCAAGGTCTACCAACTTGATGTCAAGTGTGCTTTCTTATTGGGTGATTTATGAAGAGGTGTATGTCAAACAACCACCTGGCTTTGCAGACCCAGATCATCTTGATTATGTTTGCAGGCTTGATAAATCTCTTTATGGGGTGCAACAAGCTCCAAGGAAGTGGTATGAGACTTTGTCTCAGTATCTCTGTCAACATGGTTAGAAGAGGGGTACTATAGATGAAACTGTCTTTATCAAAGGAATAGGGAATGACTTACTGCTGGTTCAAGTGTATGTAGATGACATTATCTTTAGGTCAACTAATCCACAACTCTATAAAGACTTTGAGAATCTGATGAAGAATAGATTTGAAATGAGTGACATGGGGGAACTCAACTTCTTTCTAGGAATTCAAGTGAAGCAAGTTGAAAGTGGCATCTTCATAAGTCAGTCAAAGTATGTACAAGACATACTTACAAGATTCAACATGACTGAATGCAAGGTTGCAAAGACACTCATAGCCAGAAACCACTCTCTTGGACCTGATCTTGAGGGGGAGTGTGTGGATGAACACCTTTACAGGGCTATGATTGGCTATCTGATGTACCTCATAGCCGGCAGGCTTGATGCATGTTTGCCACATGCATTTGTGCAAGATATCAAGCCAACCCCAAGATGTCACATCATGTTGTTTTCAAGAGGATTCTAAAATATCTCAAAGGTGCTCCAACACTAGGACTTTGGTGTCCAAAGAACTCTGATTTCAATCTGTATGCATATACAGATAGTGACTATGATGGTTGCAACATGATTGGAAAGTCTACATCTACATCTGGGGGATGTGAATTCCTTGGTGGAAGGATAGTCTCATGGAAATGCAAGAAACAATCATGTGTCTCTGTATCAACTGCTAGTGCTGAATACATTGCTACTGCTAGCTGCTGTGGTCAAGTCCTACGAAAACTATGGATTCAACTTCAAAGAAACTCCAATTCACATAGACAATAATAATTGTATCTCTATGACAGAGAACCCTCTGCAGCACTCAAGGACAAAACACATCAATATCAGGTTTCATTTTATTAGAGATAACTTTAAAAAAGGCTTAATCAAACTAGTCAAGGTTAAAACAAATGAACAGTATGCTGATTTGTTCAACAAAACTTTTGATGAAAAAAGATTTAAATGTCATGTATCAGATATTAGGATGATTAACTTTAAATAAATTTTCTTAAACTTAACTCAATACTATTTTTAAAATCTGTGTGTCCTAAGTTGTCTATTTTTGTTATCTTCATAACCCTATGTTTACTTTGGAAGAAGATCTTTTAAATAATATTCCATAGATTTTTAAAAATCTTGAACATTCTTTCTTTCAAAAGATATCAAGTTGCCTTCGGAAGACAATTATATCTTCAAACCAAATAACTACTTATGTGAATTTACTTTCGAAAAAATTCTGAAATACCTTCCGAAGCTTAAATTTGCTCATAAGTACTTATGTGCCTTTGAAGGACAATTTTCTTCCGAAAGAAATTATATCTCAGAAGATTTATTCTCTTTAGAATAAAAACACCAAGTCTTAATCTCTTCTGAAACCAAACATGTCTCAAAAGTGAAAATTCTTTAAATATTTTCCTTCCGAAGAAAAATTTTCACAACTCTTAGAAATATATTCCGAAGTCAAATTGGCTTCGGAAGCTTTTATCAAAACTTCCGAAGACAAAATACCTTCGGAAGATTTTTGACTTCCAAGAAAACTACCTTTTTAGGCACTTTTTCAGATGTGGGACTGACATCCGGATTCCAAAGTTTATCCTTTCCATTAACTTTGTCTCAAATCTATTTCATATATATACACCCAAAGGGTCCCCCTCTTTCACTTTCCTATTCATCTGCAAACTTCTCTAACCTAAATTTACTCACAAATCATCTTTGTTCTTATCTTCCTTCACACCTATGCTTTCTCAAATGGTCAACCTTGATCGTAGAAACCAGCCTGATTTTCCATGCAACTCCATAGACAACACAATCAAGTTACTCTGTTGGACTCTGAGAAAGATCCAAGTTTCTCAGAGGTTTGTCGCTTTCTTTCTCTATCAAACTACTTCACCTCCCTCACCATTGATCCTCCACTCTATGAGGATCAACTTTTGGACTTTTGGAGGACCTGCCAAGAGGTCACCATGGATGGGGAGAAGGCATTGTATGTCACAGTACAAGGGAGGACAATCTTCATCACTCCAGCCATCATAAACACACATCTTCAGCTAGATGATGTAGAAGGTGATTTGTCCTTTTCTAAAACTAATGTTAACCAATCCTTTGAGCAGATGGACTATGAAGGATATTTCTCTGTCAAGACCTTCAGGAAAGGGAAGGTCTCTTCTCAATAGAAGTACCTCCTCCATGTAGTTATATATAGCTTATCCAACAGCCTTAAGCCTTCACTCAGAGTCTCAAAACTCTAGTGAACAACCTTCAGCGGAAAGTTACCATCCCCAGCCTCTTGATCTCAACCAACCAATACCCAACCTTGAATTCTATGATGATGAAGACATGGGATTCAGTGAGTACCATGAGTCTCTCTTCTTCTCCCCTGTCCAAAGAGAGATGAGTACTCCTGCCTCTCCTATGTCTAGCCTACATCATTCACCCATTACTAAGGTGGATCTCCCTGAACCTGTTTAGAAGGTCCATATGGAAGAGGCTCTCACTTCTACAAGTGATTACATCATTAAGACCTCAACCATGGTAACCCAGCCCATTGACACTTCACCTGAAGTTGTCATTATGCAGGGGAAATCCAGTAGCGAAGAACCCAGTATTGGTGATGAGGAAGAGGACTTTGGTCCAATTCTCTCATCCCCATGATTCTTCTGATTAAGATGAGGGGAACATGATGCTAAAGGTGCAAAAACTGATAAAAACATGCACCTATTTAGTATCTAAGGTTAGTCACTTGGAATCTCAGATGATTACCTTGCAAAGAAGGGGTCAATGATCAGTAACTTGAGATTTCTTATCTCAAGGAGAAACTAGCTGGAAGACCTTTAAGAAGAGCTCAACCAGGAACACAAGAACCTGTGGATGTAATAGACCTAACCCCTAGCTCACCTATACAAGAGGGTGATGCTACCAAAAAGGGGGAGAAAGTTCAAGTAATCACAGAACTTGGGAGTTCTTCACAGGGCATGGACATTGAGGATTCACCACCCTCACTTGCAATTATCCATGCTCAACAACCTTCTCAAGTTCATATTGATGTGGACTCTCTAATACAGAGCTTATTTAAGGAGGATATTCCTAAATCTATGTCTACTCCATCCCACCACTTTGAGAATCCAATCTTGGGACGGAGGTATGATGCTGATAGGAGGACTCTGGTAATCTCAAGAACTTAGGGGCAACAGGAAAATTTTCAAATTCTACGACATGAAGTTCTATGAGAGCACATATCTGATTGACCTTGAGCTTGTCAACCCAAGCCAACACAAATAAGCTGCAAGGTTAGCAGATAGGATTCAAGAGAGGGTGCTAGAGGTGTTCAAGAAAAGATCAAGACTATATAGACAGAGGCTAGCAGGTAAGGATATTGGTCAACTGAATGTTGAGGTGGACCCTAAGATTAGCTTCGAAGGGGAAAACTTGACTAAAGGTCCCGTGGTTGAACCTGTGAACCTTGACAGATACCTCTTCAACACCCATTTCCCTTAGTAAGGCACCAGCTGGTGAAGGTGCTTCACAGCCTCTCTCTGGCCAGAGCTTGACTGCTACATCAGGCAATGAAGGCCAAAGCTCTCTCCACCCTAAGTCACCAAAGCCTGTAAGTGACAAGGGAAAAGAAAACTGACTCTTGAGGAGATTAAGGAGGATAAGAGAGAGAGAGAGAGAGGAAGAAGAAGCTAGGGGGAAAAAGTTCAAGTGGGTCTCCAGGCTTCATGGAAGCTGCTATCAAGGCTGCCCCCAGGCCAAACACTCAGAATGATGAGTTGAGGGCAGCCAAGATAAACTACTTGGGGACCAGGAACTATGAAGTTGATGAAATTATCTGCCCCCCTTAGAAGAACTAAATGAACTTGCAGACATGGAAATGTCTAAGGAGAGAAAGGAGGAAGAGGATCCAGAGTTGCTTCTCAACATTAAAGAAGAGAGAAGACAGAAAAGACTTTACAAGCATGCTCCTACCCTCTCCCCAGTTCAGGAATGTCCTGAGCCAGAGGCTGTGGCAACTGAACAACCTCAGGTAGATAGGGAAGCTGACAGACAAAACATGATTAACTACCTGAGTGTCACAAGTCTCTATCAGACAGCTGCATTTCTTCCCCTCTCATATGAGTACATTGAAATTGAGTACCTTAAGCAGCTGAACTACAATTTATCAAAGAACAAAAGGCTACTTAGAGAAAAATAATGGAAGAAGTTGCAAAGTCAAGAGCCATCATCCAAAGGAGCCAAAAGAAGTCTTCTGATAGGTAGAGGATGATGAGCTTCTTGAAGCTGTATGGATTCTTCAAAAGGAGGCTTGGTCCAATGTCTCTATCCACTATGAATGAGCACATTAGAGTAATCAAGCAGAAGATTAAAAAAGGAGAGCTTGTGGACTTGAATTCTCCACCAAGCCAAGCTCCTCCTGAGGTTGAGGTTAAGGTTGAACCCTCTCAGACAAAACAACCTAAACCTAAAGCTGCATCTCAGCCAACCTCATCGTCTATTCCACAACAGGGTTATGCTCCATTTCCTTCTAAACTTATGAGGGAAGAGGACCCAACTGAGAGAGGCACATCTAAACAACCTGGTACTCAAGACCAGCCCTCTCAGTTAAAGACTCCAAAGAGGAGCAAAAGGATGGCCACAAAGAGTGTATCAAAGAAGAAGTCAAAGGCATCCACCTCCACACCTCAGGATGAGTCAGAGCATCGTAAGGAAGTGCAAGAAGAGGCTGCTCAACCAACTTCAACTCAAGCACAGTCTCTTACACCTGGAAGACCCATTCTATCCTGGACTTTTGCAACTAATCCAGACAGATGGTATGTCATCAGTGATCAAGGTGGTCAAGATGTCTTCTACCTTTACATGATCTCCATAAGGATCCTGACTAAATGATGAAGAAGGGAATGGTCTTGATCCTAATAAGGACTGTCAATTGCTGAACAATCTTCTCTTTTTTGGTAGCATCAGCCTAGGGGGAGTTTGTAAGGTTTATAGAAAGGCTGATGCAACCAAAGCAACCAAAGTGCTTCCTGCACGCATGCACTTTGTACATAGTAGAAGTTGCTTCGGAAGTTTTACACTCTGCACAGAAAATATTTTAAGTGTAAAATCTTCTGAAGCCAAAGACCAAATCTTCCGAAGCCAAAGATGAAGTCTTTCAAAGCTTCAGAGACAAAGTCTTCTGAAGCCAATGAAGTGAAGACGGATTTCTTCCGAAGACAAAGAAGAATATGCTTTTCGTGGATGTACTTTTGGGTAAAGTTGACCAGCTTTCCGATGCAACTCTAAAGACTCACCAACTTGCATAAGTTGGTGAAAAGGTCCATGCTTTTACAATTGTACATTGAGGTCTTAAGTCTGTAACTTTCTACTTTATGTACTTTTATCATTTTTGTAATATATTAGGATGTGAGTTATGGCATGCCGTAGTCACTAGTCAAAAGGCAATCTGCTTTTTGACTTTACATTGATTTTGTTGTCTAGATTAGTGTTTTCACCTGGCCTTCAAAGTATGACCAACTGTAGGATATAGTATAAAGTATCTCAGGTCCTTGTATTTCTTTCTATGCTTTGTAACACTTATAAAAGAACTTGTGTAAGGCCCCGTTCCCGGGACGTTTACAGTTGGATCCTCATCGCACATAAAACATATAATTACATTTGTATTTCATAAAACATCGCAGCGGAAACATTTAAAACTTTCTTCCATTTCAATATAATAGCTTTTGCCAAATAATACATCGTAATCCAATTACAAAATCCAAGTTGCATTACATCACAAAAGCATTATAAATGGATGCCATCCCAAAAGAGCCGAGTAGCCTCGCAGTGCCATCCTCAGCAGCATTACCTGCCAACTGGAAACACATAAAAAGTCAGCGTTGCTGAGTGAGTTCTAGTTTTATAATAAAACATACTTTACTTCCATTAAAAACCGTTCATTACTTTTGCATGATCACACATTATACGTACACATAGATAATACCATTATTATCTTCATTATTTGTTTTTTCTTTCACTTTTCATATCTTCCGTACCAATACCATATGCTACACCCCAAGCTATATGGCTACTGGGCCGAAGTCTATCAATAGACAGCTATACATGGTGCTGGAGTATCGGGGTAAGCGGTAGAGGTTCTATACAAATGGTCAATCACAAAGAAAGACCCCGATGTGCATCCTCCCGGGGT
This sequence comes from Flaveria ramosissima, assembly GCA_025215565.1. Taxonomy (NCBI): domain Eukaryota; kingdom Viridiplantae; phylum Streptophyta; class Magnoliopsida; order Asterales; family Asteraceae; genus Flaveria; species Flaveria ramosissima. The sequence continues at coordinate 47,382,557 of CM046036.1, read as the reverse complement.
AGCGAACCCACACACCGTTGGGCTAACACCTTAGGGGCGTGTCCCGACATACAATGCTTGCAAGACTTTCATTATATTCATCATTCATTAGTGCATGCATTCATCATGTTCCTATTTCATTATCTTCCACTTTATGTTACATAATACTTTTCGTTCATTCATTAACATTTAAGAAAAGCCACAGGAAGACAATCAAATAAAACAAGCAACATATTAAACGTACAGCATCATCATACGAGGAATACGATAAACATACATAACAACATACATAAGCAATAAACCCACATCGACAACATGCCCCAAACACTAACTATGACCTTGAAAGTCAACTTACGGGAACCTCCAGAATCCTCTCATGTCATAACCTACCTCTACACAACTCCCCGAAAGTCAGAAGGTTAAACTAGTCCCTTTTGGGTGCACGAGCTCTATTTGTGCGTATGGACACCCTTCAGTCGCATGGACTTCCATGCGAATGAACACTTAGGCGAATGGACATCAGGTGATTGGAACCTATGCGAATGGACACCTATGCGTATGGACTCTCAGTCGCATGACCTCTATGCGTATGGCCTTCAGTCGAATGACTTCAGGCGCATGGCTTCAGTCGCATACCCTTCGTACGAATGGACTTCATTCGCATGGCCTCCAGGCGCATGGACCTCAGTCGCATAACCTTCAATCGCATACCTTACAAGAGCATGAACTTCAGTCGTATGACTTCCATGTGTATGGACCTCAGTCGCATAGCAATCTTGTGTATGTGAGTCACATGCCAATCGGCTGTATGGCCTCCAGTCACACCCCATTCGGTCGCCTAGCCCTAGCTGATGCTGAATACAATTTCAGCCGAATGCAAACTGCCCTTTTCGGCCTCCAAGCTCTCCCAAACTCGATTTAAGCCCAAAACAACCATCCTAAACCTTAAAAACACCTACCACAACATCATACAAACACACACAAGCCCGAAAACCAACCCCACTCACATCATACACAAACACATACACACGAGTCAAACACACACATTTCAAAAACGGGTTTTTTATGTGTTCCAGCCCCAAAATCATTTGAAAACATGTAAAAGAGGGGTCCTACAACTCACACAAATGACCACAACGAGAAGAGCTTCGAATCAACACGCTACACTTCAACTTTCACGCCCGAAATCACAAAAACGAGCCCGAAAACCCTTTTTCTCCCTTTTCTTCTCCTCTCCTCTCTTTTTTGCTGAATTTTGTGGGTGTGGGGAGGGTAAGGGCTGCCCTCTCCCCTCAAATACTCCCCCTTAACCCAACTTTCTCTTGTTGGTGGTTTGGTCCCCCGACTTTGGACTTTATTTCTTTTTCTTCCTTCGTCAGCTTCAAAATAAATAACCTGGTGTTACAACTTGAGAGCAATATACTTATTCCTTGAAAACTACATTCATCCATTGTTGTTCTAAGTTCTGTATCCTTGTTTTGCTTGTGTTCTTAGTATCATAAATATTATCTTGGTTTCCTATTTGATTTGTTAAATGTTCTAACACCCTCTCATTGTGAGACTGATTGCATTGACCTCCCTTAATCGATCCTGTAAAAACACATGTTAAGTTGTAGTCTAAAAACATTTTTAAATGTGATTGATTAAAAGATATAGCTGAAATTTTAAAACATATTATGTTTTTTTTGGTTAATGGGTATTTAATATAAAACTTTATGCAAGTGTTAGTAAGTGTAAGGTTATTATGTAACTCATTGTAAGGGGTAATATGTAAATGATATTATAAATACTATTTTACCCTCAAAAGTGGTTATATCTTATGCATTGAATAAAATAATTATTCTTAATTTTATGGTATCTTTAAATACCCCTCCCATATGCTTTATATATAGTATAGATAACTTTGGGGAAAATAATATAAACTTATCAAACTATTATTTATTTGTTTATTCATTTCATTTTATTCAGTTCAATTCACGTTGTGTTAGTATTTGTAGATTGTGTTCATAGCATGATACATTTTATTCATGTTTTGTTTTTTGAATCAATGAAATTTGCATATTACATTATTTTAACCAATTAAATATGATGAGCTATGAACAATCAATTGACCTTTATCACTCCGAGGACTCCCTGACAAGTACCACCGTACCCCTACCCCTACTACCCTAGATCCAGTAACTCTAAACCACCACTATTGCCCAGCTATCACATCATCACTGCTCCCAATCCAATTGATTCCAACCTCTACCCTCTTCCATTATCTTCCCCGATAGAAAAAACAATGGACGCAGAACCTTATTCCCTTTCATCCATCTCCACCAACCACCACCACATGTTTTAAGTAGCAACCGCACCATCGTATTCACCATATGCTCACACTTTCATTCAAGACGTGACGGTTCTCATTTCAATTTAGATTTCAGAGAAGAACCCACATGATGCTTCTCATATTGTTTTGATTTAGGTATATCGAAGGTCGAGGGTTGTAGTGGTTATGTGTGTTCAGTTGAAGTTTGATTTAGATTAGAGGAGGTTGTGTATCCAGGTTGCCAGAATTGGTCGATAGTGGGGGTTGTGTGCTTAGTTTCCGGAGTAGAGAAAACAAAATATAAATGAACGGAGAGAGAGAAAGTGAGAATGTGTGCGCGCGCACACGTGCGTGTAGTTTATATAGTTTTTTATATAAATATATGTTCTACATATATTTTATATTTTAATATATATATATATATATATATATATATATATATATATATATATATATATATATATATATATATATATATATATATATATATATATATATATATATATATGTATATGTCACACCCCAACCTTGGCAGCAGAATCGTCGAGTTGTGAGGGTTAAGATTGTTCACAGCCACATAACGATATAATTAAATGTAAATATTAAAATTATAAGTTTCAAAAGAAATTACAAACATAAGTCTCAAACATGAAATAAGTTCAAACATAACATAACAAAATATAAACATTTTATTTCATTAACTAGGTCCAAGTCCTAGATTATTGCAAGGTTCGAAAGTTCACTTTAAACTTGAGGATTACCTGAAACATGATAAAAATAAAAGGTCAACTAAAAATAGTTGGTGAGTTTCCAAGGTTTTCATACATAATATGATAACGTTACAAGTAGCAATTCATGTCATAGGTTATAAGTTAGTAAGGTTATAGGACACATATCGTTACAACCAAACCTCGACTTGATTACAAGTATATAAGATTGGCTAAGTGTATTTGGCTCCCATGATGAACAAGCATATGTCATCAGGAGCCGGCAATACAATGACTTTAGCACCAAATAGGCTTGTCAGGCCCAAAGATCTAAGACGTCGCCAGGCTAGCAATAGTTAATGATTGTAAACAAACTATGTATCTCATATAAGCACTTACAACACACAAATAACCATGACAATATAAAGATGAATTGCAAGTGCTTTACAAATCTCAAATGTTTATAAGTGTATGATGTATAAGTATCAAGTTTCACCCCAAAATAGTGTGAAAAATGTAAAAAGTGGCAAGGAAACTCACATGATTGATAAGTATATAATTGGTGGCTAAATACAATAATTAGCGACGTTCCAAGGTAATCCTTCACAAAGTACCTAAATTTATATATATTTATAAGATTTAGGTTAATAATAAGGTTAACGATTTAACACGAACTAAGGTATTTAATATTTGGGGATTTTTATAAAGTCAATAAATTCTTATAAAAATACCATTTATGAAATTTATCAAATTTATTTTTAAGAAAATTGATCCTTTGTAAATAACTTGTGATTTTATTTATAAAATTATATTTAAATTCTATAATTATCATGATAAATCCTTAAACAAAGATAACATAAGGTCTAATATTAATTTAATAACTTTAAGTATTATATAACAATCTAATTTTTATAAAAATGTTTAATTATAGCATTTGTAAATAATTTTTATATTAAATATTAAAATGTTTTCAAGAATAAATTTTTAAGAAATATTTAGATGACTTTAAAAATATTTGAAATTGATAAAAGTTATTTTTATATTTATTAGAAATTTTATGTAATTTATTTAAGGATAAAAACCTTTTAAAAAATACATGAGGGTGCCCGGGTTCGAACCCGGGGCCTCATGTTGAAGGTGCAGTGTCTTAACCGGTAAACCAAGGCCTCGGCCGTGGTTTATATTGGTTTCTAAATGATTATAAGCCCAAATTAAAAGATTCCCCCAAAAACACATAAACCCTAATTTGAATCCAATCCAATTGAATTATGAAACGATCAAGATTACTGTAATAGACATGGGGCTTTCGTTCCCCATGCATAATCGAATGTGTAAGCATGATCAATTACCCGGTAGATGTTTACGATCGATGTTACAGCTTGAAGAAACAAACATGACCAAGGTTGAATTCGATTTGTGTGCAAACAATGAGGAAAACCAAATTAAACTCGTGAGCAGCTTCGGGCGACGTTCTTGATTGAAAGCCCTCAATCAATTGAAATTTAGAATGTTTGGATGATGAGTTTCGAATAGGTTGCAGGTTTTGATAAAAGGGCGAAACGAATGGAGAGTTCAAGTGTTGTTCAGACGAATTTTTGTTGATTAATAGATTAGGAAGAGACAGATGATCGATTAAGTTGAGTTAATTGAATTATTGTTAAGGTTTAATGTTCGGACGGTTAGAAAATTAGGGTCGACGGTTGCCGAGCTTAATCGACACCCATTGTCAACTTTAACTCCAAATTAAAGTGTATTTAACGTTCGAAACGTAACCATGCATTCATTCGGGACATTTTGGGGTCAAAACCAAAGGCTTTCCGGTGGTTTGTAAGCTGCCGGACTTCGGCCGGAAGTTGGCCGGAGTCCTGGTCGGAAAACCGAGGGTAATTGAGGGCTAGGGGTTGGGTTGTAACTTTAAAATTTTACACATAGGCCCCTTGTGGTTTGATTTTTTATTATTTTATGCACATAAGTTTCTGTTAAAGTTTATAAAATGGCAAAAACAACACCCTAACTTAATTAAGTTTTAAACACTTATAAATTTAGTAACTTTTATATATTACCATTATTATTATTATTATTATTATTATTATTATTATTATTATTATTATTATTATTATTATTATTATTATTATTATTATTATTATTATTATTATTATTATTATTATTATTATTATTATTATTATTATTATTATTATTATTATTATTCTTATTCTTCTTCTTCTTCTTATTCTTCTTCTTCTTCTTCTTCTTCTTATTCTTCTTCTTCTTCTTCTTCTTCTTCTTCTTCTTCTTCTTCTTCTTCTTCTTCTTCTTCTTCTTCTTCTTCTTCTTCTTCTTCTTCTTCTTCTTCTTCTTCTTCTTCTTCTTCTTCTTCTTCTTCTTCTTCTTCTTCTTCTTCTTCTTCTTCTTCTTCTTCTTCTTCTTCTTCTTCTTCTTCTTCTTCTTCTTCTTCTTCTTCTTCTTCTTCTTCTTCTTCTTCTTCTTCTTCTTCTTCTTCTTCTTCTTCTTCTTCTTCTTCTTCTTCTTCTTCTTCTTCTTTTCTTCTTCTTCTTCTTCTTCTTCTTCTTCTTCTTCTTCTTCTTCTTTTCTTCTTCTTTCTTTTCTTCTTTTTTTCTTTTTTCTTCTTGTTCTCCCTTATTCTTATTCCTCTTCTTATTCTTATTATTATCATTAATATCATAATTATTATTATTGTTTGATTTAATATTTTATTTATTAACTTTCATATATTAAAATTATTGGCAACTAAAAAAAGAATAAGCATAACTAACACATGAGTTTCATAATTGATAACAATAACCCTTGTAAGAATAAACAAAGTTAATTTCTATTAACGGAAAAATACGAGATGTTACAGTCTCCCCAACTTAAAAGAATTTCCTCCTGAAATTAAGAAAATGAAACTATACGAATAAGAACGGGTACTTCTTCTTCATATGCTCTTCACGCTCCCAAGTGAATTCAGCGCCACGCTTATTCTCCTAACGAACCTTGACGATTGGAGTTGTTGTGGTTCTAGTCTTCTTCATAATGCGGTCCATGATCTCAACGGGTTTCTCAACAAAGTGTAATGACTCGTCAATCTGAATGTCTTCCAATGAAACATGCAGACTTTCGTCAGCCAAGCACTTTCTTAAATGTTAGGATCGTGTATTGCACGAAATACTAACTGATTAACGTGTGTACCAACTCAAATAGTGCGGAATCCTATTTGATTGGCGATCCAATCAGTGAGAACGCACGTCGAATCAATTATCAATTGAATCTAAACATTAAGAACGATATAGAATCGATCTAATGCGATTTGTGAACTTGGAACAGGTTCTTCGAGGTTTCTGGATGGCTAGGGTATGTCTGGAGTCGAAGTAATATCAAGTGTTACGTTTTTCCAAGAATTAGGTGGTATTTATATGTTAGGGTTGCTCATTCGTGCGACTGAACCATTAGCATGGTTCATTCGTGCGATTGAACCATGCGGTTGATCCATTCGCACGACTGAGTGTTCAGTCGTGCAGCTGAGTTAGTCGCATGAAGTTGTTCAGGTGTATGGACTGTTTAGGCGCATGGACACTCAGTCGCATGGCCATTCAGACGCATGACCACTGTAGGGGCGCATGGTCAGTCGGACGCATGTGAACTTCACTTAACCAAGTTTGAATGAATTCATTATTATAACATTATGTGTATCAATTCAAACAATCACAAACCTATATAATCAAGTCAATATACACTACTCATTAATGAAATATTAAACATTATAAATCATAACCAAACATTCTCATTTCATTAATCACCCAAGCATTACATAAGTGTAAGACATTCATGACATATTACATTAAGATCCACATCTAGGTACATATGTATCAACAAACTCCCCCTTGGACCTAGATCTATCTAATGTCTTTCTTCTTCATTACCTCCTCATACTTTTTGTACTTCTCTTCTTTTGTGACTCCTGCGTGTATCTCAAATGCAAAGCAGAGTCTTATAACATTCTGAAACTGTAGAGCTTGTACAATATCTTGAGAGTCATAGAATAGTGGACACTTGTATAATGTGTAGACATCATTTGCAGACAAGTTAGTTAGCCACATTGGGTCAAATACCCTGATAGTATCCATTTTTCCTTCTTTGTTTAAGACTATGACTGCCTCTCCTGTTCTCCAATCGTAGTACCACCATTTGAAGTATGGAGTGAAGTCCTGTGGCATTTCCCGTAGTGGGATCTTGGACATGGTGCGCGGAGGACTCCACTTCAGCACTATTCTTGGCTTTCCAGTTATGGCATCAACCTCAGACCTTCGGATATACCTCGTAGGTTGTTGAGGTTTGAAGTTGACCCATCTGGTGTGGTACTCCTTCTTTAATGCAGCCTCAAACCAGCCTGACATCTTTCTCGGGTAAGCATATAGCAGCTTCAGTCTGTCCAGCTGGTTGAGCTCAAAACCAGGTAGAGTCTTTAGATCATGTGGGAATCTAAAGTACTCAATACCCTTCTCTCTCTTTATCGCGTATACGTTAAGATCATCAAAATGGGCCCACGTGATAATCTTGCCTGACACCTTGTGATGTTTCTTCACTTTGTAGAGCTTGGTGTAGACATTAGGTTTAGGAACAACGCGTTGGGCTCGAATCTCCTTAAAACATGCAGCCCATTCTACCTTTCTGATGTTAACATCGGCGTCTGAGGCTTGGGCTTGTTCCTCACTCTTCTCGGACTCTTGCTCCATCTTATCCAGTATCTCAAATGTTTCACTGACCAGCGAATCACCTAGGTTGGGCACCACATTTCCTTCCTGGTCAGCATACTCTGGATAATGCTCTACAGTGACATCCTCGATCTCTATCTCATCAATGTCATTCAGCTCTTCGTCACTGGTTGACTCAAAAGTTGGAGCATCCTTGATAATCTCATCAGGATTCAGCTTGAACATTTCATCCAGTTGCTCATTTGTAAGATCATGAATTATTTCCCCCTCTTCAGGGGTGTAACTCACTGATCTCCTAACAATCCCTTGCAGATCAAGAATCATAGTAAGTTGAGTCTTGACCTGTTGAAGGGGAGCAACATCGTATTCGTCCCTTTGAAAGTTTGGATCTGCTTGATTCAAACATGTAACACATCAAACATTAGTTAATAATCAACACAGAAACACATTAAAATTATATTAACATTAAGTACATAAGTTTAATACATGATTCAAGTACAAAAGCTATCAAATACATAAACGTCTAATCATTACTTTCGTCCTGAATCGCTGGCTCATCAGTAGGTGAGGCAGATGACGAGGCTCGTTGGTCTTCATTTCTCTTCGAACGTCTTTCTTGACCCTGAGCTGAGGCAGATGCAGCTGCATCTCCTCCTTCATCATCATCATCATTCTGCCTTTCCTCTGTCTTTTCTTTATCATTTGCCTCATCATCATCACTATCTTCATCCTCATCCTCATCCTCATCATCATCATCACCATCGTCATCACCATCCCTTTCTTTTATCTTCAGAGGCTCATCCTTAGTTCCTTTGAGCTTGAGCATGATAGTCTTTTTGGCATCCTCCAACTCCTCTATCTTCTTTGCTGATAGAACTTTATGCTCCTGGAGTTGTGCAATCTCTTGGCTCTGAGCAGCCATCTGCTGTGCCTGCTGCTCAATCAGCTGAGCCTGCTGAGAAATCTGCTAAGATTGTGCAGCTGTAAGGTCTACCAACTGACGAATCTGAGCTGTCTTCTCGTCATCGGTTGCCAGCAGCCTCAGCACCATACGGTTCAGTGCTGAGAGCTGTTCCTCTACCCCACTGGGAGGTAAAGGTGAGCCAAATGGATGGGTGGGATGTGATGATGGGCCGGCTTGGTGGCTAGTAGTGGTGGTGGTGGTGCTAGTGGTGAAGATTGGGGTTGGTCTGGATGAAAGTGGGTGTGGTAGATATGGTGGTAGATGGGATGTATGTAGTGGTGGGTGGTGTGGTGACAGTGGTAGAGGGTGTGGTAGTGGTGGTGGTGGTTGTGGTGGTGGCTGTGGTGGTGGCTGTGGTGGTGGCTGTGGTGGTGATCAAGGTAAATCTTCTTCTCTTACTCTTCATTCCATGAGGCTGAGCCATCCTCTTTTTTCTCGTTCCCTTTGAGGAGGATGCTCCCCCTTGGCTGCTGAGTGGGTCCGGAGTATATGATGGATCTGTATCAGCAACTGCAGCATCCCCGGACTCCCCATGGCGCCCACCAACCGCCCTAATACCTCTCTCCGTGGCAACCACCTTGCTGCCCTCCGTTCGCACCAGAGGTTCTTCATTTGACTCCTCCTCCTCTTCCATCTGAAAGTCAAGGTGAATAGGAGTTGGTTCAGGTCCACCCTGAACATCCCCTCCCTGATCAGCATCATGATCATCGTCGTCGGAGTCATCGGAGGGTAGAGCAATCTGCTCAACGTCCGAGTCACTGTCATCGTGGCGCCACTTCCTCCGAGCTGGCGCCACATAATCCTCACGGGCCAGATGCCCAAACAGTCGCCTGACAGGGGGTTTCACCTGCTTCCCCCTGTACACCTTCATCCTGCCTAAGGTGGTATCATCCATCACCTCAAGCACCATGGCATCTTCCTTCTCCTTCGGCAAGGAAGGGAGCTTCTGGTCAATAATCATCTGCATGAATCGAGGGTACATGCAGAAGCCTTCCTTCCCTTTCCCCTCAATGTTCTCCACTAAGTAGGTGAAGATCATCCTGGAGAAGCTGAACGGATGGTTCAGCACCAACGCTGCATATGCGTTTGAATCTGATCTAACAGCTCATCAAATCCTCCCTTCCTAGACGCTATGCACTTCAGTAGCACATGAGCGAGGTAATTGAACTGGGGGCACAGGTTGCTCTTGTTGAGCACCCATGCGTTGATGTCCCCAAAGTACTTAGCTCGCAAGAAACATCCTCTGACAGTAAGGGGGTGTAGTCTAGTGGGACAGTCAGCATCGTCCCCAAACTGCAGCACCGTCCTGAGATCATCCTCTGTGATCTCAATGTCCTCTCCAAAAATGGTACTCCTGATACGATGAGGCTCAGAAGATCTGTCAACAACTGCGCCTTCCCAGAAGGCCTGCTGAATGGAGCGATACGGTGTACATGGAGCAGATATAGCATGAGCGATCCTCGATCTCCTCAGAAATGTGATAATGCCAGAAAAATCTGAAGCATTTCTGGATGTCAGGTCCAGATGAGCACAAATGTTGTGCTTATTACTCATAGTCCAGCGACTCTCCATCTGTTACACAATAAATATAAACATTAGTATCCGTTGGCTAAACATATCTTGAATCACTTGGACTTGAAACTATTCTTTTCTGTCATGCGAATGAGACTGTGCGACTGAGATCAAGTCGTGCGAATGAGCAGTGCGACTGAGATCCAGTCGTGCGAATGACCTCATACGTACGACTAAGAGTGCGACTAGGCTCATACGTATGTAAACTCATGCGTTTACACCAGTCGTGCGACTGAACTCATACGCATGGTTCAGTCGTGCGGTTTAGCTGTTCGCACACCTCAGTCGTGCGATTGAAGTTCATCAACCTGTCCATTCGCATGACCTTCTGGCTGTTCAATTCAAATTCAAATTTTGACCAATTTTTAAGATTAGACATCGTGTTCTGGTTCATTAGACTCGCAATCATTTAAATTAATTCATTATATTACTTAGTTTTGTTAGGTTATTAGTCCAAACATGTTTCGGTTTTCGGATAGGTCCGATTGTCCAGATTTGGACTCAAATTGAGTGAAATGCTGATGCATTTGCACCGCAATATACCTGTATAATCAGTGCAGATAGTCAGTACACAACAATCAATGATTTATAGTGATCAAACGAAAATTTGGCAGAGTAACGCTAAGTCGTGCGAATTAGGGCAAATTTGGGAGTGATAAGTCTCTGCAACCGACTCTCCCTCTATTTATACTAAACCTGAATTCAATCGTACGACTGGACTCATTCGCTCATTTCATTCGGGCGAATGGACCTCGGTCGTGCGATTGGATCAGTCGCTCACCTTCAGTCGTTCGCCTAGAGTTCAGTCGTGCGACTTGTTCATTCGCTCACTCTCAATCGGCCGAATGGCTCATTCGTATAAGCCATTCGGTTGAATGGTCCATACTCATGTCCATTCGGCTATAACAGGCATGAGTATGGTCCATTCGTATGATTGGTCCATACTCATGGTCCAGTCGTGCGAATGGGTCATACTCATGAAATTTTCTGCCTTTATGACCATTTGACATTTAAACCCTTTTAAACTGTTGAATCAACATTATGAACATTTGATCATCTCATACATGATCATTTTAACTTGAAAACTTTTGATCACCTCAGACGTGATCCTTTTAAACACTTTGTCACCTCAGACGTAACCCATTTACCTTTTGAAAAACACATGTGGTCACCTCAGACATGACCCTTTTAGGTGATTTACTCATTTCTGAATTCTATGATGTAGTCCGATATTAAACAAACTGAATTGACTAAATTTAAATAAATAAAAACTTAAACTGAAGTACAAAAATAAACTTGTTTTTGACTTTTTGTGAGGTGTAAATCCTAAGATAGAAATCTACTGGATTCGGTTCCGGAAAAGGCAGCTTCAATTTATTTTGACCATAATTGAACCGATTCAATTTGGAATCATACAGGCAAGTCAAATCAGTTGGGACATCTTATCAAAAACCTTTTGATGCACACTTCTTGTTTTTCATCCAGAGTCGTTAGCAAAAGGAAAACATACTGGTACTATTAGATCCCCACATTGATTTGGACTTTCAAGAATTTTAGCCACGATGATTGTCAGTATACTTGTCCTCTTAAATCCATACATAGACTTTTGACACAGATTGGTGATAGTTTAAGGTTTAATTATTTCAACCAACATTTGTGGATCCCACGCTTATGTGGTAATCAACATTCCTTAGGAGCTTTTGAGCGGTCTACGGGTATTTTGACAAGAAGAGACTATTCTTAGAGCTTTCAAAGAGAAGCCAATCCTCAGGTCAGTGCCATCGTACAGCAGAGAGGCGACAAACAACAATGAATTCTAGAATATCTAGGTTATGCTTATCCTCAGGTCAGTGCCATCACATAGCAGAGAGGCACACAACCTATCTTCTTGTTAGAGCATCTTTATTTTTCTTTAGCACATAACGCACCAACAACATAAGTTATTAGCTTAATAGCGTTTGCTTTTCATTTTTTTCGTGCTTTGCTCGATTTATGGTCGTCCGCACACATTTGTGGCGTTTATTTGCTCGTCACCCCTTATTGGAATATTGTTGATTGTGTTAATCAGTTATAAGATGGGAACCCACAGTCAGTTGAACAACTTAGTTTGATCTTGAGATCACCAATCAGGTCTAATCATTAATTGTGTTGAATCTACCAACATATCATCTGTGGTCTAGCAACCTCTAGGTCTACTTTCGTTGTGTTACCTTAGTCGCTACCAGTTGTTCTATCATTTTTCCTTTTATATTGCTCAGACTACACAGACTTGTACTTTGAATTTGGCATCTTGTCTAATTTAAACTTTTAAAGTCCCACTTGATTTGTTCCTGTGTACTATCATTTTCCAAAGTATTTGAATCGGTATCACAGATACGATCTACTTTCTATCAGCTAGCCTCTCCTTCTCCCTCGTTTTTTTTTAATGTTACTGGCTGACCTATTCTCCCCCTAAAATTCTAAAACCGAAACCGATTTACGTTTTTTAGGATTTTAATAGATAGGTTAATAACATGTATTTAAATTAAACAGAAAATAGGATAAATAAACAGAAATAAAAAGAAAAATAAAATTAGACTAAATGCATCGGACTACACATGGTCATCATCTGGAATGACATCACTTTTCTTTTTAACGCCGTTGACCTCTAACAAATATAGAAAACGTGGTTTGTCAAAAGCCTTTGTATAGAGGTCAGCGCGTTGAAAATCAGTGTTTATTATTACCACATCGATTAAATTCTTTTCAAAACAGTCACGTATAAAATGATATTTTATGCCGATGTGTTTGGTCTTAGGATGTTGTACCAGATTTTTAGTTACTGCAATTGCACCAGAGTTATCAACAAAAATAGGAGTATAAGACAAATTTAAACCGTAGTCCCGCATTTGCTGTTGAATCCAAATGATTTGTGAACAGCAACTTGCAACAGCAACTTGCAACAGCAACTTGCAGCAGCAACGTATTCGGCTTCACAGGTTGACAATGCAACCGAGGTCTGCTTCTTACACTGCCATGTCACTAATCTCCTCCCAAAGAATTGACACCATGCTGATGTAGACTTGTAATTCATCTTGCAGCCACCGTAATCCGAGTCACTATACGCCGTGAGCTCAAAATCATCATCATGAGGATACCACAACCCAAGTGTTGGAGTACCCTTCAAATACCGAAATATCCTTTTGACCCCAATCAGATGGTTAACCTTTGGCTTAGCCTGATATCTAGAACATAGACATGTAGCGTACATGATGTCAGGTCTTGAGGCAGTGAGGTACATGAGAGATCCAATCATTCCTCGGTACATGGTTGCATCGACCAGATCTCCATTTTCATCGGGTGCTATATCATGGTTTGTAGCAAGTGAAGTCCCAACTGCAGAAGCATTCTCCATGTCAAACCGACTGAGAATGTCTCCTACATACTTGGTCTGATGTAGGAAAATTCCTTTTGGTGTTTGATCCACCTGTAACTCGAGAAAGAATTTCATCTCTCCTATGGCACTCATCTCAAATACAACGTTCATTACTGCTTCAAACTCTTTACATAACTCTTCATTCTTTGATCCGAAGATGATATCATCAACATAGATTTGAACCAGCAGCAAATCACCATCTTTCTCTTTGATAAACAGTGTGCAATCAATAACACCTCTACGAAATCCATGTTTCACAAGGTGAGTTGAAAGTTTCTCATACCAGGCCCTTGGAGCTTGATGAAGCCCGTATAAAGCCTTGTCCAGTTTGTAAACTCTGTCTCGATGATATGGATCTTCAAATCCTTCGGGTTGACTGACATACATTGTCTCTCGGATTTCACCATGAAGGAATGCACTCTTCACATCTGTTGGACCAAAAGAACCAATGAGCCGGATCAGAAAAACCTTTAAGTCCCACAGACGTCACAACAACTACTGAAGTCCACAACAGCTGAAGACAACAACTGAAGACAAAGTCTGAAGACACAAGTGCTGAAGACAAAGTCTGAAGACACAAGTGCTGAAGACAAAGTCTGAAGACACAAGTGCTGAAGACAAAGTCTGAAGACACAAGTGCTGAAGACAAAGTCTGAAGACACAAGTGCTGAAGACAAAGTCTGAAGATGTTGTCACAACAGCTGAAGAGGACTTCTTCAGTAGTTGTGACGGTTTGCTTTCAGTAGTTTTATATTTTCTATTTTCAGTAGTTTTGTAAAACGACTGAAGAGTTTGTTCTTCAGTCGTTGTAGCATCAGTAGTTTTTTTTTTTTCAGTTGTTTCATGTTTTATACTTAACACTCTGACATGTTCTCAGTAGTTGTGAACATTTCAGTAGTTTGTTAAGAATAGTTATTTTTGTACTAGATCTGCTAGTAATCATCATCCCGTGATTACAGCAGTGATTGCACTCTATATAAGGAGTGCCAACCTTATTGTAACTGTGAATGATTGAGCAATAATATTGAGCATTATTGAAACATTCCAAATCACAGAAAAATATTCTCTCGCATTTGTTTACAAATAACATTCTCTTGCTATAATTTGACTAATTCATCTCTTCATTCCGCTGCATTACACTCTTATACTTCAAACTTGTGATCGTTGATCCTGTCAAATGGTATCAGAGCGGGTTAATCATTGATCGATCTAATAATTGATCATTGAAACTGCTCTTCAAGATCCAAGTTTGAGTGAATTAGTATCCTTTTGCAAGAAACTGTTAAAGAGAGTGAATTTTCTGTGTTTTAATCATTCATCCTGAGACTTATTCTCGGTTTTCATTGAGTTTGTTGTGATGTGTCAAAATTTTTGCTTGAATAAAATTGTTTTTGGTGTCAAAATGACTACTCCTTCCAATGATCCTCACAATACTGGTTCCTCAACCAAGCCTCCAATGCTGGTTAGGAATGAGTACAACATATGGCAACGTCGTATGCTCCATCACCTGTCTGTTAACAGTTCAGGTTGTTGGACATCAGTGGTACATGGTCCACACAAGCCTATGGTGAATAACCCGGAAACCAATCAAATGGTTCCGAAGAGGAAGGATCAATACTCAGATGAGGATAAGAAATTATTTGAGATAGATGCAAAAGCTCATGGAATTCTAGCCATGGCGCTACCAAATGAAATTTATTCTGGGTTAATGCACTATGAATCTGCCCATGACCTCTGGAATGCCTTGAAAGAACAATTTGGAGGAACAGATGAGGTCTTGGCAAATAATAGAGAGATCCTTGCCCAACAATATGAGACATTCTCTCATAGGAAGGGTGAGACACTGACTCAACAGTTTGAGCGGTTCTCTTGTTTGATCTCTGAATTGAAAATGGTCAAACATGAGTATACTAATGTTCAGATGAATAACAGATTTCTCAGATCACTGCCTGAGAGATGGGATACATATACCATTGTCCTACGCTCAAGTGCAAATTTGGACAAACTATCTCTCACCCAACTTCATGGGAAACTGCTCACATTTGAGAGAGAGATAGAACAAAAGAGAAAACTGTCTTCATCTGGTAAGCTCACTGAGGACTTTGTACCAGGCAATACTGCTCTGGTTAGTCATGAGTCAGAATATGCTTCGTCTGAATGTCAGTATGATGAGCATATTGATTTCTCTTCAAATATTTCTGATTCAGCATTTGTAAGTGTTGATAGTCAATTTTCTGGGTGTAATAATGACAATCTATGCTTCATCATGGATGATCTCAAGGGGATTGCTGATGATGACTTAGAAGAGATGGATATTTTGAGCCAAATGCTGATAAATATCAGATCTCAGAAGTTCTACAAAAGAACTGGAAGAAATTCCCAGGACTCTTGCAAAACCAAAGTTGGTTTTGACAAGAGTAAGTTGAGGTGTCACAAATGCCAAAGGCTTGGACACTTTGCTAGAGAATGTAGATCATCTGGATCTAATTCCTCTGCACCTTTTGTGACTTTTCCTAGCAATAGTCAACAAAACAAAGGGCAACATCCTGTCAATTCTAGTCATCAGTCTCAACTACAATCTCCTGCATATTTTGTTCCTCAGGGTCAAATGCCTTACCCTTACCCGTGTTATTACATGCCAAACCAGTCAAGTTCAAGCTCCTATGGTACCACAACCTCATGCACTCCAGAACCTCAACCATCTCATCAACCCCCTCAACCTCAACAACATAGCTTCTTCACCCCAGAAGTTGTTGACTGGAGCAGCTTGCCAGATGACATGTCTGGTCATGAACAACTGTTCACAAGTGCTGATCAACATGGTGGTGATAGTCCTTTTGGAATCTGGCACTTATGGCTCTGGAATCAACTGAGGGTTCCTGCTCAACTGCATCATCTTCACAGGTAACTCAGGTATCTTCAGAGGCTAAAGCCAAGTTATGTTCTGAATCTTGCATTGCTGCCTTTGTCTCTATTAGAGAGGCAAATGTAGCATTAATAAATGAAAAACTTGAGTTTGAGAAAACAATTTCCAAAAGACAAGCTGAGTATGAGTCTGCTCTTAATAGTAAAAATGATGAGATTTATAAGCTTAAATGCCAATTAAATGATGAAAAGGCTAAGCTAGAGGTTATTCTGGTGGAAGACCAGAAAAGTCTTAAAGAAACCCTTGCAGTCACCCAAGTAGAGTGTGATCGATGGGTACAATCATGCAAAAGGTTTTGAGATGCTTCTTAGTAAGCAATCAGCTTCCAATGTGAAGTTTGGCATTGGTTATAATCACACTGCTCCTCCTACAGATTTTGCTCCAAGAGTAGAGTGAAATCTGATGGAGAAAGCAATAACCAATCCACCTCATCATGTGATTCACTTTTTGATAAAGCATCATCAAAAGTTGAAGTCAGCACTAAGCCCTCTCAGAACCTATCAGCTGATGTTGATGGTTCAATTGCTGACACTCACATGATCAAAGAGTTGGTCAACTCAGGAGTTATTTCTGAAAGTCCTGAAAGGACTGGAGAGCAAGATTTAACTCCTGAAGTTCAAGCTCCAACTACTGACAGCACTGAAAAGAAGAAAACTGTCAGTAGAAAGAGTTTGAAGACTACTAAAGAGGAAGTCAAGAAAGCAAATAGTGCTTCCAAAGTACTGAAGAGCAAGTCTTCAGTAGTTTCATCCTCTTTAGTTGATGATCAACATAAGATGAAAAAGAAACCATGTGAAGTATGTGGTTTGTCTAATCATCTCACTGATGATTGTTGGTACAAAAGAGGATCCAAACTCAAACATAAAGATGAAATTAAAGAGAAAATGGTTAAAATGAAAAATGAGTTTAAAGCCACATTTGTACCAGCAACATCAAATCCTGTAATCCTTAAGTCCAAAAAGAAATCCAAAAAGGAAGGGGTTAAACAGGTAACAGCTGAGGTTGCTCAAAAGAAGAAGGTGCAACATAAGAACTTATCAAACTCCAGTGCTAATGTGTCTGAAGAGCTGAAAGCTTTATCACAAAATCAGACACAGCTGGTTATGATGGTTCAACATCTATTGGGAAGAGTCAACCAATTAGATGTTCCTATGTTGAATCCACAGAAAAGGAGGTCCAAGCCAAAGGATTCCTCTTCTCCACCATCTTCTTCCTCTCAAGCTGTTATTTCCAGCAAACTTGTTAGTCCACCATCTGTTGATGTGAATAGGCCCAAAACCAAAAAGGTTTGGGTCTCAAAATCTAACTAATTTGCTTTGTTCTGCAGGGTTCTTCAACATGCCACAGAGGCATCTGGTATGTAGACAGTGGAGGATCCATGCATATGACAGGAAACAGATCACTTCTTAATGACTACTCTCAAGGAAGGAAGGGATTTGTATCTTTTGGCAATGATGCAAAGGGTTACATCATCGGCAAAGGCTTTGTTTCCAATGGGGAAATAAAGTTTGATGATGTTAACCATGTGGAAAATCTCAAGTACAACCTCTTGAGTGTCAGTCAAATGTGTGACAAAGGCCATGTTGCTCTTTTCACAAGTCAGAACTGCCGGATTCTGTCATCCAAAGTTCTGAGTTTGATTGACAAGGTGTTGGATAAACACACTCTCCTTAAGGCCAACAGGACAGGAAGAGTGTATGCCTTAGATCTTTCTAAGAAAATAGATCTCAAAGGCCATCCTTGCCTATTTTCCAAGGCTTCCCCTCAAGAATCTACACTATGGCATAGAAGGCTGGGTCATGTTAATCTCAAAAACATAAATCAGCTGATCAACCATGGTTTAGTAAGGGGATTGCCTATGAAGGAGTTTAAATGTGAAGATGACTGCACTGCTTGTCTAAAAGGAAAACAGCACAAAGTTTCATTTCCCTCCATAGAAGAACCTAAGTCCACAGCCTGCTTACAGCTTCTTCACATGGATCTCTTTGGTCCTGTGAGAGTGATGAGTATGGCTAAGAAGAAATACTGTCTAGTAATTGTGGATGATTACTCCAGATTTGTATGGACTTTCTTCTTGCATTCAAAGGATGAAGCAGCTCAGAAGATTATCAACTTTGTGTTGTATGTTGAGAAGCAGTATTCCCTCTCAGTCAAGTGTATTAGAAGTGATAATGGAACAGAATTTAGAAACAATACACTTGATGAGTTCTACCTCTCAAAGGGAATCAAGAGGCATTTTAGCATTCCAAGAACTCCTGAACAAAATGGAGTAGTGGAGAGAAAGAACAGGACCCTTATTGAAGCTGCAAGGTCCATGTTGGCTGACTCTGGATTGCCAATGACTTTTTGGGCTGAAGCTATCAATACAGCTTGCTATGTACAAAATAGAGCTCTAGTGAATAAGAGGTTGATGAAAACTCCATATGAAGTTCTTCATCATTTGGCCCCTCTAATTTCATTCTTCAGAGCTTTTGGATGTCCTTGTTTCATTCTCAACACACGGGATCAACTCCAAAATTTGATTCTAAGGTGGATGCAGGATATTTTGTTGGTTATTCATCAACTTGCAAAGCATACAGAGTCTTCAACTGTAGAACAAAGATGGTTGAAGAGACTCTACATGTTAAGTTTAATGAATCTCCAAAGGACAAGATTCCACAAAACCCTGTGGAGATATTTGATTTGGACATACTACAATATGCTCCTCATCAAACTCCTGCTGTTGCTCCTGTCAACAGTTCTCCACCTGGTGGTACTGCTGGTGCTGATGATGATGATAGTAGTACTCACCTCTTCAGATTTACTGATCAACTGCCTGATTCAGCTAGACCTGATGTTCCTGTAGCTCCAGCAGCACAATCCACAACAAATGCTGATGAGATTTCTACAACTTCAACTTCCTTTGAACTACCATCTACTGATTGGTTTCAAGGAAATACTTCACCATCACCATCTGTTGCTGCTGAGCCTGCTACAAACACTTGCACTGATCTCATTGTGTACCAAGATCTGAAGAATCACCCTATGTCTCAAATCATTGGTGATATCACTGCTGGAGTATCAACAAGAAGTCAATTGTCAAATTTCTGCTTCTATGCTCTCTTCATTAGTCAGCAAGAGCCAAAGAATTATCACATTGCTTTAAAGGACAATGGATGGGTTGATGCCATGCAGCTTGAGCTTCTTCAGTTCAAGAAACAACAAGTGTGGGAACTGGTTCCTCTACCTCCAGGTAAGTGTGCAATAGGCACTAAATGGGTGTTTAGGAATAAGACTGATGAAAATGGGCTTATTGTTAAGAACAAGGCCAGACTGGTTGTTCAGGGGTTTGCACAAGAAGAAGGTATTGATTATGATGAAACCTTTGCTCCTGTAGCCAGACTGGAAGCAATTCGATTGTTTTTAGCTTATGCTGCTTATCAAAATCTTAAAGTTTTTCAAATGGATGTCAAAAGTGCTTTTCTGTATGGGAAAATTAAAGAAGAGGTTTATGTATGTCAACCACCAGGTTTTGAGGACAACAAACATCCTAATTGGGTGTATAAGCTTGATAAGGCTCTTTATGGGTTGAAACAAGCTCCTAGAGCCTGGTATGAGACATTATCAAACTTTCTTCTTGAAAATAATTTTACTAGAGGCACCATAGATAAAACTTTATTCATTAAGAAAGCAGGGCAGCATAATCTACTTGTTCAAATTTATGTAGATGATATTATTTTTGCATCTTCTGATCCACAGTTGTGTGATGCCTTTACAAAGTTGATGCAACAAAAGTTTGAAATGAGTGCAATGGGGGAATTACAATTCTTTCTGGGTTTGCAAATCAAACAAAAGGCTGATGGAATTTTCATTCATCAGTCCAAATATACAAAAAATCTTTTGGAAAAATTTGATTTACAAAATTGTAAACCTTGTTCTACTCCCATGTGCAACACCACACAACTGGATACAGATCAGAAAGGTAAAGTGGTTGATGAAACACTTTACAGATGTATGATTGGGTCCTTGATGTACTTAACAGCTTCTAGACCAGATATTATGTTTGCTACATGTGTTTGTGCTAGATTTCAGGCTGCACCTAAGGAGTCTCATTTGATTGCAGTCAAGAGGATCTTTAGATATTTGCAAGGCACTCCATCTCTAGGTTTATGGTATTCTACTAGACATTCTGGTAAATTAGTTGCTTTTTCTGACAGTGACTATGCAGGGTGTAAGTTGACCAGGAAATCAACTTCTGGTGGATGTCAATTCCTAGGCAACTGTTTGATTTCTTGGCAGAGTAAGAAACAAACCTCAGTTGCTACATCAACTGCTGAAGCCGAGTACATTGCTGCTGCAAGTTGTACATCTCAGGTATTATGGCTTCAAAACCAATTATTGGATTATGGCATAACTGAGACTAAGACTCCATTGTTAATGGACAGCTCTTCAGCTCTTTGTATTGTCAAGAATCCTGTCCAGCACTCTAGGACTAAACATATTGAAATCAGACATCATTTTATTAGAGATTGTTTTGAAAAAGGTCTGATTGATCCAAAATTTGTTCCTAGTGCTGATGAGCTTGCAGACATTTTTACTAAGCCTTTGGATAGTTCAACCTTCCACAACCTGGTGTTAAGGCTTGGTATGCTGCAGCTAGAATAAGTGACAACTACCGATAATCTCAGTAATAAATACTGATGATCATTGGTAACCATGTCATATATAAGTACTTCATTTGTTAAAACAGCTGATGTAGTTATAACAGCTGATGAAATCACAAAAGCTGATGTAACTACAACTGCTGATGTCAGAAATGCAGATAAGTACTGATGACCAATGAAACATAAACTCGGATTTAAATGTGGAGGTCAGACTGAAACAGCTGAAAAGCTATGAATTGACGAAAACAGCTGATGAGTAATTTCTCTTCAGTTGTTTCTACAACTGCTGTTTCTAAACAACTGAAGCCACAGCTATGTCTTTAGTAGTTTACTACTGAAGACTACCACTAAGTCTTCAGCTGTTTACAACGACTGATGACAAAACCACTGTCTTCAGTAGTTTCACAACTACTGATGACAAACACCATGTCCTCAGTTGTTTCACCACCTGAAGTCGGAATTGTCCTCAGTAGTTTTATAACTACTGAAGACTAATTCAAAGACTTCAGCTGTTTCAATGTCTGACGGTTAAAACCAAGTCTTCAGTTGTTTTATAACAACTGATGATCACACTAATACGGTCAGTCATTTCAAACCTCTGAAAGTTAATGCCACGTCATCAGTAGTTTCAACAAATGATGACTAACACCAAAACCTTCAGTCGGTTCATAACCCTACCCTATAAATACCTTATCTCACCAGAGTTTTTCTCACCTCTCCTCTCAAACCTAACGTTCAAAAACTCTGTACCCTCTCTTCATCCATGGCGACCATGCAACTAAAACCACGACACAACTGTGTCGCTCACCTTACCAAATCACCATACTGGACCAAGTTTCACAACGCCATTGATTTAATGGTCCAGTCACCTTACAAAACAGCTTTTCTGATAAACCCCACCATATATGCCGAATCCCTTAGCCAATTCTGGACAAACGTCACTCTTGTCTCTGAGGAGAATGACACAGAGTCACTTCATTCGTTTGTCCATAGCCAAAAGGTTGTCATCACTCCAGAGATTCTTCGCCAAACCCTCAATCTGGATGATGCCACTTTCCCGACTAGTTATCCAAAGGGCACCACTGATCTATCATTTGCCCACCATGGATACGAAGGCAACCTGAGTGCCTCTACCATATTGAAGAAACATTTCCAGGATGCTGAACGGCTTATCTTTCATATGGTCAATGTCTGCCTGGCCCCCAAGACTTCATCATGGGATCAAATGTCCACAAGGTGGCAACAGGTATTGTACTCCATCCTTGAGCAACAACCTTTAAATTTTTCTGAAATACTATTCTTAGAGCTCAAGGATATGGCCCAAAAACAACTTTCTAACCGTTGGATATTATATCCTCGGTTCATAATGGCCATAATTGAAAACCAGCTTCAAGCTGAGGGACTTGTTGGCCTGGGAGTCCCTGCTATGGCTGTATTGCCTGAAGTATACTCCCGGCACAACTCTGACCAATCACTCAAAATGGCTGCCAAGCTGCGCAAACCCACGCAGCTGGAACCCACAGCCACCACCACAAAATCCAAAGTCCCCACCAAACCAAAAACAAAACGAACCAAAACAGCTATTCAGGAAGATGAG
The DNA here is from genome assembly GCA_025215565.1 of Flaveria ramosissima. NCBI lineage: Eukaryota > Viridiplantae > Streptophyta > Magnoliopsida > Asterales > Asteraceae > Flaveria > Flaveria ramosissima. The sequence continues at coordinate 47,359,731 of CM046036.1, read as the reverse complement.
TCCCCTGAAGATGCTCCTGTACCACCAAGACAGGATATACTTACTGGTGTAAACCCCCCAGTAGTATCAGAGACTCACCCAGCCACAGCCGCTCAGGATTCCTCTCAAAAGGAACCTGAAGCAACCAAAGAAGGGGTACCCACAAATCTGGAATCTTCCTCATTTGAGGAGATTGCCATTGAAACACACCATTCTCCCCAGGTGCATACTACCCTATCTCCTCATGAAAATGCCCCCCAAAGTCCAACACTTATAATTGCAAATGTGCTGACTCAGCTGCATGCCTCTCCTCCTCCCCAACAACCACCTAAAGGGAAAACCACAGATATTGAGGAAGAGGATCAACATGCTTCTGACAACCCACAGCACAGGGGTTTAAATGTTCAGTCTCCTAGTGTAGATACGGAGATCAGAATATCTGGTGAGGCTGCCACCTCTTCTGCATCAGCACATGATCAGACTGAGGCTGGTAACATGGCTAAGACCTCATCAGAGGCAACAGCTGATGAAGGACATCGTCCTGAGGCTGGAAGTCCCCAGTTCCGAGAAAAAGGGGCACATGCTACAACTGGTCTACACCCAGGGCATGTACATCTTGCTACTAGCAGGAGGTCAGGTGATTCAGCATCTGCTGATGATGACCTGGGCTTCTTTTATGATGTTCTAGCCCAGAACACAATTCTTGAGGAAGAAGTCAGTAGACTACAAAGACTACTTGACCAATTCTCTCAAGAAGCAAGTCCATCTGATACCACCATACACCCACAGATGGCACCTTCACCTGAAGGTCTCCTAAACACTCAGCCACTACAAACATTCAATCCACCAGCCTCTACCTCTGGCACTGCTTCTCAGGGACAGAACCCCTCTGAGCAAACAGCTGCTATCTTCATAAATCCCTACCTCTCATCACCCCAATGATCACCGACATTGTGATCAAAACCTTGGATGACAGACTTCCCTCAATCATACAGCCACTGGTGGAGGAGATTGTGAGCACAAGGCTTTCTACTACTCAAACCCTTGCAACCAATGCAACCAAAAAGGGGGAGAGTCAGTTAGTAAAAGACAAAGGGAAGAGCATATTGATAGAGAGAGAACAGGAGGAAGAAGAGGTTGTGAAAGAGACTGAGAAGGAGGAAGAGTATGTGAAGGGAGCTGACACTGATCAAGTGAGTGAAAGTCACAAAGACTTTCACATCACATATAAGAAGAGGAAGATTGAAAGAAAAGAAAAAGAACTCCAACTTGATGAGATGGTCAAAATGGCGGATGCTACACATAGTAAATCTATGGACTCCATTATTGATCAACTATATAGACAAGGGTTCGATACTGCACAGCTTGACTCAGAGATTAGAAGACTTGAAGTTGAAGAAATTAACTCAAGATGGGCAAGTTATGATGTGTTAGAAAGAGAAAGACTGGAGATCATGATCAGATTCATTGCAAAGTATCTTGGAAGATCATTGATAGAGATTAAGTCATGGACCAGGGACAGTATCTTGGCAATAACCACCAAGATCTGTACGTCTGAAGCATACACAAAGGGATTAGTGATTGAAGCACTAAATGAAGCAGGTGCTGGAAACAGAAACAAACTAGCAAAATACTCCAAAGCCTCACTCATTACAAGAATGCTAGAACAACCTGCAAAACCTACCACTTCAAAATCACCACTACCACAACCCATTAAACCAACTCCTTTACCCTCAAAACCAACAGCCGATGATGCATCCAAGAAGAAGAAGAGAAGGATGTTGAGGCTAGAAGAAGAAGATGAAGAGGATGATGAGGAAGAAGATAGGTTGCCTCTTTCTGCAGTCCTAACTTTGCCTAAAGCCAAATCTATGCCCATCACTCCCACCTCACAGATGGAGACTGTGAGAGTAAAGATAGAAGAAGAGCAGCAGCAAAGGCTTCATGATGAGGAGATGCTGAAGAGTATAGACAAAACTTATGCTGCTTCTTCATCAATAATAAGTATGAAGAAAGAAGCTCTGAGACTGTACACCCTTGCCAACACATTTCAATATCAAAAGGAAAAGGTGAGGATATGGCCTGATCCTAGGGTGGCTCACAGAATTGTGAAGAAGGACATTCCTGCAAGATACAAGGGCCAGATAAAAAGGATCGTAGATGAAGAGATCACAGTGGTCCTTGTAGTATCACCCTGGGATATTGTAGAAGACTTCAAGAAGGCTTATGAGACTAAACAACCTCCCCAAAAGATGTTAGAAAATAGAGTAATCAAGAAGGGGTTAGTCTACAAGAAGCTTGAGAACTTCAAACAAAATGAGCTCAGTCTGTTACTTGAAGGTAATCACCCAGATGAGTTTGCCTACAGACAGATCACAACAGTTGAGCTCAAAAATGGCAAACAGGCCAAATACATCTCAGAGCTGTATGGGCGTGAAGGATTGTTCGATGGTGAACCAGAGAATCTTACTATGGAAGAACAAATCATGTTTCTCAGAGCATACACCAGAGAATCCTACAGGCTTATACATGGGAAGTGAGTCCCATGGATGGGGGAACAGCCCAGTGTCCAATTCCCCAATACAGAGCTCCCATCCATACTTTGCCAACCAAATCATCAGAGACTTACTTCCAGGCCGGTGCTTATATGGGTCATCTTCTCAACTGATCAAGAAGGAAAAAGGCCAACCATTTTGCCAACAATAAGTGGGACCTCAATAAAGTTAAAGGTTTTGGCTGCATTGGTTCAGGGGGAGTTTGTTGGACCAAAAGAACCAATGAGCCGGATCAGAAAAACCTTTATAAGTCCCACAGACGTCACAACAACTACTGAAGTCCACAACAGCTGAAGACAACAACTGATTATAAAGTCTGAAGACAAGTGCTGAAGACAAAGTCTGAAGACACAAGTACTGAAGACAAAGTCTGAAGACAAGTGCTGAAGACAAAGTCTGAAGACACAAGTTTTGAAGACAAAGTCTGAAGACAAGTGCTGAAGACAAAGTCTGAAGACAAGTGCTGAAGACAAAGTCTGAAGACACAAGTACTGAAGACAAAGTATCAGATGTTGTCATAACAGCTGAAGAGGACTTCTTCAGTAGTTGTGACGGTTTACTTTCAGTAGTTTTATGTTTTCTCTTTTCAGTAGTTTTGTAAAACGACTGAAGAGCCTGTTCTTCAGTCGTTGTAGTATCAGTAGTTTCTTTTCAGTTGTTTTATGTTTTATACTTGACACTCTGACATGTTCTCAGTAGTTGTGAACATTTCAGTAGTTTATTAAGTATTAGTTATTTTTGTACTAGATCTGCTAGTAATCACCATCCCGTGATTGCAGCAGTGATTGCACTCTATATAAGGAGTGCCAACCTTATTGTAACTATGAATGATTTAGCAATAATATTGGGCATTATTGACACATTCCAAATCACAGAAAAAATATTCTCTCGCATTTGTTTTCAAGTAACAAACTCTTGCTATAATTTGACTAATTCTTGATTTCATTCCGCTGCATTACATTCTAATACTTCAAACTTGTGATCGCTGATCCTGACAGATGATGATGATGATGAGGAAGCGGGACCAAGTGGAAAGGGAAAAGGAGATGATAAGGATGATGATGATCATCAAGAAGTTGATGCATCTGCATCAGCCTCAACTCAAGCAGCAACGGAGAGGCACTCCAAAAGAGCCGCGTCCTCCGCAGCTCCAGCTGAGGAGACACATGATCAGGGCAAAGGCAAAGCTCCACAGGCTGATGATTATGATGTTCTCCCCCTTCAGCAAGTCAAAACTCAACTAACTATGATTCTTGACTTGTGATGTGCTCCAAATTATACATAAAAATCCTATCAAAAGCACATCAATTATTCCTTAATATCTTTCTTAAAATGATGAAAATGTACTTAAAAGTGTTAAATTGTGTTTTCAGGTGTTTAAAAGGGCAAGATGGACAAAAGGAGCTAATTTAACAAGAAATTGAAGCAATCCGATCTTTGGACTCCAAGCATGGGGTCGTGCCTCATTAAGCATGCCCCCATGCCTTGCCAGAAACACACCCCCGTGCTAAATTAACACACCCTCGTGCTTGGACATTTGACAGGACAAAAAGTACTGTCCCCTAAAAGTAGACACGGGGCCGTGCCCCATAAGGCACGGGGCCGTGCCCCACCTCCAACACGGGATCGTGCCCCATTTAGCACGGGGCCGTGCCCGACACAACCTGCACGTACGAGCCGACCAACTTTCGTAAGCATTGTGTTGGATCAAGAGAGGCTGTTGCAACCAAAACCATATCACTTAGAAGATTTTGAGTACAACATACAAAGGACTTCCGAAGCCAAGTGTGGGACTTTCGAAGGAAGAAGGAGCTCTTCCGAAGTCTAAGTGTAAAATACACTTCCGAAGGAAAACTCCAACTTCCGAAGATAAAGAAGTTACTTCCGAAGAATCAAGACTTGAAGACAAAGTTCTGAAGTCAACTTCCGAAGTATAAAGAAGTCATTAAAGCCTCGGAAGCATAGAAGCATCTTCCGAAGTATAAGTGGCTTCGGAAGAACTTGTTCTTCCGAAGCCAGTTTACCTTCGGAAGACACTTCTATTATCCAGTAGACATAAGTATGGTCTGTCTGACAGTCCGCTGCAAATCTCTGAGATACTGCATGGCGTTTTCTCAAAAGCCATGTAGTTGACCATACTTTAATCTACTGTTTACCTTTTTATGTTAAGTACAGTTGCCATCTTTAGTTGGTGACAAAAGGTAAGTCATGGACATGTCATGACTACCATATCTTAGATAATACTTTATCTAAGATACCTTAACTATAGCATTGTAGTATATGCTTTAGTCATAGGTTTCCAGCTGGTATCAAGTATAACTGGTTGTAGGATCTAGTATATATAGTTTCTCATTGTAACTCATGTTCCATGCTTGTAAGTGTCTTGTAATCTTGAGTTGAGAAGTAATATATACAAGTACCTTGAAAATACTCCTGCTTGTTGCTTTGATTACTTATTATACTATTATCAACTCTTGTTAAAGGCATTGCTTCATCTTGTTTGAGTGATATTATAAGTGAGTTTGAGAGAAATACAAGTGTTAAGTGACAAAACCCGATCCTGCACATTGTACTAGCACGGGGCCGTGCCTTTTAGGCACGGGCCCGTGCTTAAACACTCTGGAAAGCCTATAAATAGAAGCCTAAGCTCACCATTTTTGGCAAGCTTTGGTGGGAGAGTTACTCTGCTGAATTCTCTCGGGAATCAAGACTTCAAGATCATTCGGAGGCTCGGGAGGTGCATACAACACTTGGAAGAAGCTTGGGATCACCTAAACGTCATCCATTGTGGATTATCGGTTTGATTGTTCCATTTCACCGATGATCACTTATCTATCTTCTTTGTTATCCCTTGTTATGTTAAAGCTCATCATGAGCTAAACTCTATTTATCATCCTAATAGGATGAAACTTATGTAGTTTGTGATAAACTAATGGTGTGATAAGTATTATGTTAATGTTATGGTGGTCTTGGGAAAACTATTGATGGGTAGCATCTACATTTGAACGGGAAGTTATAACATTATGGTTCGTGATTGTGATTGTCATACAAGTTTGAAAACCGTATGATTAACTTTCATTCGCGAAACCGGTCTTCATAATAAATCCATGGCTAATGAACTAGAAATGGTTATTAGAAATCATATCACCTTAACTTTCTGATCAATTGCGGGTTCCCTTTTTTTTGTTCGGAAACTTCAGTAATTGTTACGGTTTTCTAAAATTAATGGTATGTTAGGAAGGAACCTGATCAACTCTCTTTTTAACATTAAATTATGTTTTCAGAAATCGTATGTCAAATAGGACACAAAAGATTTACCTACATTACTAGGGCTTTGATCTGAGCAGTAAAATCAGCCAGACAGGATCAAGTCACTACGGCAGCAGGATAGTCGAGAAATCGTGCCGGCTCATCTTTATAAACATTAACATAATCACATCACATCACCAATTCATCACAATTGCATAAGTGGATTCTAATTAGGATGATAACTTTTATTCCCTGATTTTAAAACCAAACGCTTCAATTCTTATTTTACGTTCTTTTTATTATTGTTTACTTTTAAACCCTAAAAATCTTTCCAAAACAAAATATCACTTTCTTTAACAAAAACCAAATCTGATAGTCAAACATCAAGTTTGTTGAGTAGGCTAGGTGTGTCCATGGATTGATACTCGGTTCTTACCAACGCTATATTACCACACGACAGGTACACTGCCTTTTGTGTGTGTGGTTTAGTATTAGTAACAACCAATTAAAACTGAATCTGTGCAATAAATCTTTATCAAATATATATACTATCCGCAGACCATCAAGTTTTTGGCACCGTTGCCGGGGACACACGGCAGTTTGAAAGACAAACTAAATTTTTGACTATCTTGCATATAACCTGTATATATATATTTGTTTAAACTTCATTTTTATTTGTAGGTAGTTTGCCTTAGTTAGTTTAGTTATTTTTGCGTGATTCATTTTTAAGCCTTAGTTAGTTTATGCTTCCTTAAGTTAGTGTATGTCCGACTCGTCTAGTTCTGAACTAGTTCCGCCTCTTCCGGAACCCGAACGACTTTTCCGTCAAAGATTGCGCAAGAGATCACAACAAGAAGCACCAGTCATTGAAGAAGACATTTTGGAAGATACACCATCCGAAGAAGACATGGCTAACCAAGACGAGGAAATGAAGATGACACACTATGCCTCACCGTCAATAGATGGTTATGAGTCTAGTGTTGTCCAACCAGCAATAGCGGCCAACAATTTCGAGATTAAGTCTAGTATTATCCAACTTGTAGAAAACTCTGTTCAGTTCCATGGGTTACAAGACGAAGACCCTAATGCTCACATCTCACGATTCCTTCGTATCTGTGCGACCTTCAAAATCAATAAATGTTCAGACGACGCCATTCGACTAAGACTTTTTCCATTTTCACTTCGAGGCCGAGCCATCGATTGGCTTGATTCACTTCCGCCTGGTTCCATCACCATATGGGCGGGAATGGCTGAACAATTCCTTTTGAAATACTTTCCACCCGATTGTACTGCCAAATTAAGAAGTAGCATCACAAGTTTCCGTCAAGACGACGATGAATCATTACACGCAGCATGGGAAAGATATAAAGGTCTCCTTCGGAGATGCTCACATCACGGACTTGATCTGTGGCTGCAGTGTCAAACCTTTTACGATGCGATTAGCGGAGCCCACAAGCAAGCAGTAGACCCAAGTGCGGGAGGAGATTTTGGAAGTGTCACGCCAACAGAAGCATATCAAGCCTTAGAAAGAGCAGCTAAGAAGAGCTTTGCTTACAATCCTTTAAGAACCAAACCCAGTTCTAAAGGTATTCATCAAGTAGACTCTGAAACCCTAATTGCAGCCCAATTAGAAGCTCTAACCAAAAAATTCAAACAATTGCAAAGCGAGCTAAAGAAAACTCCAACACGATGCAACACATGTGGAAATTCACACAAGACCAACGAGTGCCCACAAGGCGTTATGATGGTTGAAGATGTTGACTACGTAGGAGGCCCAAACAACTCATACAATTCAAATTGGAGAAACAACTCGAATTACAGAGATGCTGGCAGTAACCAACAATCATCTGGATTCAACCGAAGGCCACCTTACCAACAACAGAAACCACCATACCAAGGTCCAAGCAGTAGTAACCAAGACCGTGGAGCATCATCAATGGAAGACTTATTGCAGCAATTGTTGTTAACCACACAAGCCACAGATGAGTACATCCGAAATCTGATCGAAGAAATGAGGAGAGGTTCCAAAGAAACGAAGCTGACATCAAAAGCAACAAAGCATCATTACAGACCATAGAGCACCAAGTAGGTCAAATAGCACAACAACTCTCTGAAAGACCTCAAGGAGCTTTGCCCAGCAACACTGTGACAAACCCTAATGCTCAAGTCAAAGCCATCACCACCAGGAGTGGCAAAACCACTCAAGGTGATGCACCCGCATTACAACCCATCCTTGAAGAAGTAGAAACTGAAACTCCAAGTAATGCGAGTGATAAGCAAAAGCAACCCGTTGTTATTGAAGAACCAGCAAAGAAATACGTTCCACCACCACCTTATGTTCCACCACCTCCATATCCAGGTCGTTTGAGACAACAAAGAATGGAGGCACAATATGGCAAATTCCTTGGGTTGTTCAAGCAACTCCACATCAATCTGCCTTGGTGGAGGCCTTAGACAAATGCCAAACTACGCTAAGTTTCTAAAAGGTGTCTTGTCAAACAAAAAGAGCTGGAAGAGTTATCACACGTAGTTTTGAATGAGGAATGCTCTGCAGTTCTTCAAAACAAACTACCTCAAAAGATGACTGATCCAGGAAGTTTCACCATACCTTGCCTAATAGGAAATCTTTCTGTCAGTAATGCGTTAGCTGATTTAGGTGCTAGCATTAACCTTATGCCTTATGCGGTTTTTGAAAAATTAAACTTAGGTGAACCTAGACCTACCCGTATGAGCATCCAGTTAGCTGACCGTTCTGTCAAATATCCGAGGGGCATCGTTGAAAATCTCTTAGTTAAAATTGACAAATTCGTATTTCCCGTTGATTTTGTGATCCTAGACATGGATGAGGACAAAAATGTTCCTCTTATCCTAGGTCGACCTTTCTTAGCGACTGCTCGAGCCCTCATTGATGTTTGCACAGGCAAACTCACGCTTAGAGTAGACGAGGAGGAAGTAACTTTCGATATAGGCCAATCCATGAAACACCCTCAACATCATGATGACTCACTCTATTACGTTGATGCTTGCGATTCGATCATAAGCCGTCATTTGAAGGAAGCCCTTCAAAATGAAGCTTGCAATACTCAATTAATAGAAGTCACAATCACCGAACCCATCTGTGAAAACCAAATCATTCCAGAACTTGAAGTTGACGAAACATCATTTCATCAAGAAGCATTTGAGATCATTGAGCAAGACTTAGAACCAAAAGCCAAACCTTCTATCGAAGACCCTCCAGTCTTAGAGCTCAAAGAACTTCCATCTCATCTCGAATACGCTTTTCTTGAAAACACATCTCAACTTCCTGTCATAATCTCATCCGCCTTATCAATTGATGAGAAGAACAAGTTGCTCAATGTGCTTAAGGCACACAAACGAGCAATTGCATGGAAAATCATGGACATCAAGGGAATCAATCCATCCTTTTGCACTCATAAAATATTGATGGAGGAGAACTTCAAATCCGTCATTCAACCTCAAAGACGTTTAAAACCGAGCATGCAAGAGGTGGTGAAGAAAGAAGTAATCAAACTGCTAGATGCCGGTTTGATTTACCCTATTTCTGATTCGCCTTGGGTCAGTCCCGTCCAAGTTGTTCCAAAGAAAGGAGGAATGACTGTTGTAACTAACGAGAAGAATGAGCTTATTCCCACTCGTACGGTTACAGGATGGAGAGTTTGCATAGACTATCGCAAACTCAATGACGCCACAAGGAAAGATCACTTCCCTCTTCCTTTCATCGACCAAATGCTTGAGAGATTGTCTGGAAAAATGTTCTATTGTTTTCTGGATGGTTTCTCAGGTTATTTTCAAATTCCTATTGCTCCCGAAGATCAAGAAAAGACAACATTCACCTGTCCATATGGCACATTTGCTTATCGGCGAATGCCCTTTGGCTTGTGTAATGCTCCTGCTACATTTCAAAGATGCATGGTAGCAATTTTTCATGACATGATTGAACACTCAATGGAAGTTTTCATGGATGATTTCTCCATCTTTGGAAACTCATTTGAGCAATGTCTTGAAAACCTGGAAAAGATGCTGGTTAGATGTGAAGACTCCAACCTTGTTTTAAATTGGGAAAAGTGCCACTTCATGGTTACGGAAGGAATAGTGTTAGGACACAAAATCTCTCGAGCGGGCTTGAAGTCGATCAAGCCAAAGTCGACACTATTTCTAAACTTCCGCATCCCACAACCGTGAAAGACATCAGAAGTTTCCTAGGACATGCAGGATTCTACCGTCGTTTCATTAAAGATTTCTCAAAATCGCTCGACCAATGACTCAACTTCTGGAGAAAGACGCGCAATTCGTATTTTCTGATGAATGCATTAGTGCATTCAAATTGCTTAAGGAGAGATTGGTAACTGCTCCAATCATGGTTTCCCCAGATTGGACACTACCATTTGAGCTCATGTGCGATGCAAGCGATTTCGCGGTAGGAGCTGTATTAGGACAAAGGAAAGACAAGCAATTTCACCCAATTCATTATGCGAGCAAAACCCTAAACGACGCACAAGAAAACTACACTACCACCGAAAAAGAACTTCTTGCGGTAGTTTTCGCGTTCGATAAATTCCGCTCGTATCTCATCCTTTCAAAGACAATTGTTTACACCGATCATGCAGCCCTTCGTTATTTGTTCAACAAACAAGATGCAAAGCCGAGATTGATTCGTTGGATTCTTCTGCTTCAAGAATTTGATATCGAAATTCGTGATAAGAAAGGAGCGGAAAATCTAGCGGCTGATCATCTCTCGCGTCTTGAGGACTCAAGTCCTTCACAAACTGAGGAAACCAAAATAAACGACAATTTTCCTCATGAATTCCTTATGCACATTCAATCCTCAATCGATGAACATCCTTGGTTCCGATTTTGCGAATTACTTAGCAAGCGGAATCCTTCTCAAAGGAATGACTTATCAGCAAAAGAAGAAGTTCTTTACTGATATCAAACATTACTATTGGGAGGATCCGTATCTGTTCAGAATCGGTGCAGACCAACTCATTCGAAGATGCGTATACGGAAGTGAAGCAGAACAAATTCTAAGGCACTGTCATGAAGGACCCACAGGAGGACACCATGGAGCAACCTTAACAGCCAAGAAAGTATTCGACTCTGGATTTTACTGGCCCACGATCTTCAAAGATGCTCATAACATGGTACGCACCTGTGATGCATGTCAAAGAGCAACCAATATCTCAACACGGGATGAGATGCCTCAGAAACCAGTTCAAGTATGCGAGATATTTGATATATGGGGTATTGATTTCATGGGGCCATTCCCGGTGTCATTTGGCAATCGTTACATCTTGGTAGCAGTTGATTACGTTTCAAAATGGGCTGAAGCTCAAGCCCTGCCTACTAATGATGCCAGGAACGTTGTCAAATTCCTTAAGAAACTATTTTCTCGTTTTGGTACCCCCAAAGCTCTGATTAGTGACCGAGGAACTCATTTCTGTAACAATCAGCTTGAAAGAGCAATGGCACGTTATGGAGTTCACCATCGCTTTACAACTGCTTACCATCCACAAGCGAATGGGCAAGCCGAAGTCACTAACCGAGGTATCAAACGAATCCTTGAGAAAACTGTAGGTCAAAATCACAAGGACTGGTCTATCAAGTTAGATGATGCATTATGGGCTTTTCAAACAGCCTATAAGACTCCCATCGGCACAACACCGTTTAAACTAGTTTATGGGAAGTCGTGTCATCTACCTGTAGAACTAGAGCATAAGGCCTTTTGGGCACTTAAAGCAGCAAACCTGGACCAAGACCTTGCAGGAAAGAATCGATTCCTACAAATTCACGAATTGGAGGAATTGAGGGAACAAGCGTACGAAAACGCTAGGGTTTACAAAGAAAAGACAAGGAAATTCAATGACGCTCGATTAAAGAGCACAAAACAACTTCATGTGGGAGAACGTGTCTTACTGTATAACTCTCGTTTACGTTTATTTCCCGGAAAACTGAAATCACGTTAGTCTGGACCTTATACGATCAAAAACGTGTTTATGAATGGTGCCATTGAAATTTACAACCACGCATTTAAGTTTCAAAGTAAATGGTCATCGTTTGAAACCGTATAACGATGGACCAACCAAGATTTCTTCGGAGGAATTAAACCTCCACCCCAACGAAAACTAAGTGTGGGGAAGGGTCGTGCCGAAGACCCGAAACTTAAACGCGGCACCTGTACATAAATTTTTCTCACTTTTAGCAATTTTTAGGACTTCACAAGCACAAGCACGGGGCCGTGCCCCATCAAGCACGCCCCCGTGCCTCTGACAAAATTTTTCCACGATCTCCGCTGACGACTCTGGAACGTTGCAGGTCGAATTTAAGACGATTTCTGACAAGCACGGGGCGTGCCTAGCCAAGCACGCCCCCGTGTTCACTCTTCCCGACCTGTGTATAAATACCACACTTGTTCCATTCTTTCATCACACTCATTCCTGCTCAAAAACGTAAAAAAATGAAAGAATCAAGTCACGGAAGCTCAAACTGGAATCCTGCGAAGAAACCGCGTTCCGAAACGCGAGAGCCGACAACTCAAGAGTATTTCTTCAAAATGCATGAACTGATCAAGCAATTGACAGAAATGAACCTCGTTGCTTCCCAACGCTTGGCTGAACTAATCCAAAAAGTTCAGCAGATGAGCGAGGAACTCATTTCCATTAACCAGCAGCTCGCGGAATTGAGCAACCGCACTTCTCACTATCCCATGCCAAACCTTCCACACGAAATGTGTGGAGGTTTCTTTTAGAAACATTCCGTGATGTGTTAAGTGCGCTGTTGCGCGTTAAAGAGTCTGGTTTTGCTGTTTCAGATTCTCGGCTTTTAACGTATCGTGTAACCGTAGGATTCTAGGGAATGTAATTTTCAATTTGGCTTGTGTTATTTAACTATAGGACTATTTTCGTATCTTTTCTGATGATTTGGAAGTGATAAAACTTAACCGGGAAAATTACACAACGCGCGAAACTGAAAAACGGAACAACAAAAGACTGAAACCGAACTTTGTGCATGAACACGGCCCCGTGTTCAAAGGGGCACGCCCCCGTGTTCGAAAATAATTGACACCACTTGCCAATTTTCAGCCTTTTGTCCTTTTCCATTCAATGTTGCATGATAAAAACCGAGCTAATGTGCCTGCAAAGTCGTATCCACTTTCAATTCTATCTTCTTTTCCATTTTTCTTTCATTTGTACAAGTGTTCTTGCAAGTGTTCTTGCAAGAGTATTTGGCCAAGAGGTTAGCATACTAATTCCTTTGATTATGAAAGTCATTTACATGTAGTTAGGTGATTAGGTCTCTAAACAACCGAAATCCTAGCAATTATGTGTAAACACTTGTTCTTAAACGTGTTATGGAATGATGAATGTTTTTAACCTACTTGTTCATGTTTATTCTTGTAGTAGATTAGTGTTAATTAGTGTGTTTAGTTAGATATTAGTATGTTTAGTTAGTTAGTTAGTTGTTTTCTTTTATTGTTATCAAGACTATCTTCATAATTCGTGGTGAAACCTTTGTTAATCATGTTCAAGTTACAAGAATTCTCAAGTGATGTAAAAACAATATATATTTGAGTATCTTGAATTATTAAAAAATGATTAAAATGTTAAAGTATAATCTTTGATTTTTAAAGCAAGAAAATGCAAACCCATGCTTAATCAACGATTTACAAACAAAACCATGATTGCTCGAGTCAAGATTTCATGCCCAAACATGTTAACCGCACCCCCACGTTGTATAAAGCGCACCCCCATGTTCAAAATTTATTTTCTTGGATGAAAGACTCTGATCCTTGGGATGAAAATGCAGTTTCATTCAGACTAGCTGGGAATTGGCATAAAACATCCATTGCCTTGTTCGGTGTCTATCTTGGAATATACACGGAACAAGAAATGGAGGAGGAGGCTATATCTGGAATGCCGGCGTATCATACCTTCCCGGACGAGGAAAGTAGAGACGCGGAAAGTGGTGCAATGAGGAAAGCATTTTGGGAGCGGATTGGAACCGGAGGGTTCAACTCGAGCAAAACAAAAAGCAGTCAGATACGAGACCCGCTGCTGCGATACATTCATCGGTTACTCAGCATTCCATAACAGCTCGTGGTCAAAGCGAGGGAGTTGTTAATTTGAGGGACTTGTTTATTTTATATTGTATGGTTAATCAGTTGCCATGTAATATTGGGTATTTGTTTTGTAATCTTTTTGCCAGGAACGCGATTGCAGGTGCTCCAACACCCATGTTTGGAGGAAGCTGGATTTTGAACTTATATGAAAGCTATGGTTATAACACTGAGGGAACCGAAGGAGTGATGCCAGGACTGTTGGACTTGAGCATCTGTACAAGTATGTACATGGTGACAAGCTTACCAAATGGGCAGCCAGATTCATGGATAAGAAGGGACAAATCTGGGATCCGGCGATCCCGAAGAAATTATCATGGACCTCGACATGCCGATACAGCCGAAGGAGCCGGAGCTGGATCTTCAAGTTCACGAACAAGGGAATTTCCAACCATGCTAGACCTTTATGAGTCAATCCAAACCACCAAAACCCATGCAAGGCGATCATTTGAATATGCCCAACGAGCCTTCAACCGAGTCGAAAATCTGAATTCCCGCATCGATGACTTGAGCAGAGATGTCACGTACATCAGAAACCGAATGTACCACGAGTGGGGGGATATCCCACCACAAAGCCCTTGAAAACCGTATCATTTTCGGGCTCCGGCACAGTTGTTTTGTGCCAATCTATCTTTTAATTTATGTCGTTTTATTTTTATTTTGTGTGCTTAGGATTTTAATGCTTTCAATAAATTGGTGACATTTCAGGTGATACCGAGGATTCTAACAACGCGAGGGCAACCAAACACAAGTGAAAAATTCATCATTTTTAGGGGAGTTATTTCGTTACCCTTTCTCGATCATGAATATTTTAATCACATTGAGGACAATGTGAATTTTAAGTGTGGGGATGGGAGTAATGCATTTGACTTTGCTAAAAAGGTCCAAATTAAAATTTTAAGAAAAGATCACTTACCAAATAATTTTTGTGACAAGAAACCAAAAATTTAATATAATTTTTGATAAACCAAATTATAAATATACGTTTTCGGGAAATAGAGAAGTAAATCCATGACGTCCAAATAAAAATTGAAAATGTTTTTTGTGATATCCTTAAAAGCAATAATCTAGTAAAATATTTAATCATGTAAAATGAAACACTTTTACCCAATTCCATCCGTATGTGAGTTTATTTTTGAGCCTTAAACAAGCTTTTGCAAGTTGCAATTCTACTTTCATTCTGGATTTAATTGAGGGTGCCATATGATACGTGTGATTAGAACTTGCTTTTGGGTATACATTTCAAGACCTTAATTAGTATTTGTTGCATAAAAATGAGTTAGGCACTAGGAAACCTTAACCATTCAAGCCCCAACCATTGTCTTTAATTTTCCTTACCCGAACGTCAACCCTATTTAGCCCCGTTGAGCTTAAACGTTTTTATCTTTCAATCACCAGAGTCACCAAGTCACTTAACCAAAAAGCCTTCAACAAAACCCGTTTTCGTTAAAGACACGTTTTTGGCTTATAAAAAAATGTATTTGGTCTTTTACCGGCAGACCTTAAAGAACTGGAATGCATTCTTTTGATTTCAATTTGCTTTGTTGCCTTCATCACGCAAAACCGGGACTTCCCCCGGAAATCCGTGAACAAATTTTCAATCTCATGTTTGACGCAAGAAAGAAATGGCGAAAAAAGGAACAAGTTCCGCCATTTTGTGGGATTTCAAAAAGTGCTATAAAGAGACGGGCGAAAAGATATGAAAGATGTCCGAATTGTGGAAATTGGTCCCATAATGGAAAATGCAAAAAGAATCAAATTGAATCTCAATACGAATACACAGAATTAATCCGAAAGGAAAGTTTTGTGTATCTTCGGGTAAAAGATGAAGTGCGATTCTTGAAAGCAAAATACGGTCTTAACAATCTGACCTTAAACGAGTCCTCAAGCTAGCATATCCCTTCTAGCTTGAAGTATTGTATAGGGAACCTTTATTGCTTTCCTTGTAGTTTACGTTAGAAAAATAAGCCAAGACCGTCGTCTTTAGCAATTAGCCACTCTTTCCAAATATTCCATACCCGAGCCCGAGCCAAGTTACAACCCATCAAAGACCTAATGATTTATGCAAATAAATATCTAAGTAGGTGGAGATTTGATCCCTTAACAAGCATATGATTTCACACGTATTCATACTAGGCAACTGAGTGTATTAGTCATACTTAATCTTGATTATGACTCCATATATTTAGCCGAGTGTGAGTGCATCTTGTGAGAAGTGTGGATTTTTACATGATAATAATCTTTACTAACCAACCTATTGCTTGCTAGGATATCATTTTACATGTGCTTAGAATATTTATATTTGGATGAAAATAGTATTTACTTGCATACTTCTCGAAAGACATGTTTATAATTTGATTTATTTGGTTTTTGGTGGAATTGTCATTTTAAGTGATTTTTGCTTGAGGACAAGCAAAGTTCAAGTGTGGGGATGTTTGATGTGCTCCAAATTATACATAAAAATCCTATCAAAAGCACATCAATTATTCCTTAATATCTTCGTTAAAATGATGAAAATGTACTTAAAAGTGTTAAATTGTGTTTTCAGGTGTTTAAAAGGGCAAGATGGACAAAAGGAGCATATTTAACAAGAAATTGAAGCAATCCGAGCTTTGGACTCCAAGCATGGGGCCGTGCCTCATTAAGCATGCCCCCATGCCTTGCCAGAAACACACCCCCGTGCTAAATTAACACACCCCCGTGCTTGGACATCTGACAGGACAAAAAGTACTGTCCCCTAAAAGTAGACACGGGGCCGTGCCCCATAAGGCACGGGGCCGTGCCCCACCTCCAACACGGGGCCGTGCCCCATTTAGCACGGGGCCGTGCCCAACACAACCTGCACGTACGAGCCGACCAACTTTCGTAAGCATTGTACTAGCACGGGGCCGTGCCTTTTAGGCACGGGGCCGTGGTTAAACACTCTAGAAAGCCTGTAAATAGAAGCCTAAGCTCACCATTTGGTGGAGAGTTACTCTGCTGAATTCTCTCGGGAATCAAGACTTCAAGATCATTCGGAGGCTCGGGAGGTGCATACAACACTTGGAAGAAGCTTGGGATCACCTAAACGTCATCCATTGTGGATTATCGGTTTGATTGTTCCATTTCACCGATGATCACTTATCTATCTTCTTTGTTATCCGTTGTTATGTTAAAGCTCATCATGAGCTAAACTATATTTATCATCCTAATAGGATGAAACTTATGTAATTTGTGATAAACTAATGGTGTGATAAGTATTATGTTAATGTTATGGTGGTCTTGGGAAAACTATTGATGGGTAGCATCTACATTTGAACGGGAAGTTATAACATTATGGTTTGTGATTGTGATTGTCATACAAGTTTGAAAACCGTATGATTAACTTTCATTTGCGAAACCGGTCTTCATAATAAATCCATGGCTAATGAACTAGAAATGGTTATTAGAAATCATATCACCTTAACTTTCTGATCAATTGCGGGTTCCCTTTTATTTGTTTGGAAACTTCAGTAATTGTTACGGTTTTCTAAAATTAATGGTATGTTAGGAAGAAACCTGATCAACTCTCTTTTTAACATTAAATTATGTTTTCAGAAATCGTATGTCAAATAGGATACAAGAGATTTACCTACATTACTAGGGCTTTGATCTGAGCAGTAAAATCAGCCTGACAGGATCAAGTCACTACGGCAGCAGGATAGTCGAGAAATCGCGCCGGCTCATCTTTATAAACATTAACATAATCACATCACATCACCAATTCATCACAATTGCATAAGTGGATTCTAATTAGGATGATAACTTTTATTCCCTAATTTTAAAACCAAACGCTTCAATTCTTATTTTACTTTCTTTTTATTATTGTTTACTTTTAAACCCTAAAAATCTTTCCAAAACAAAATATCACTTCCTTTAACAAAAACCAAATCTGATAGTCAAACATCAAGTTTGTTGAGTAGGCTAGGTGTGTCCACGGATTGATACTCGGTTCTTACCAACGCTATATTACCACACGACAGGTACACTGCCTTTTGTGTGTGTGGTTTAGTATTAGTAACAACCAATTAAAACTGAATCTGTGCAATAAATCTTTATCAAATATATATACTATCCCAGACCATCAACTTGCAAGGGATTGTGCGAAGGTCAGTGAGCTACACTCCAGAAGAAGGAGAAATTATTCATGACTTGACTGACGAGCAGCTCGCTGAGATGTTTAGATTGAATCCAGATGAGCTGATTAAAGATGCTCCTGAAATGTTTTAAGTGATGAGGAGCTACAAGGAGTGGATGAGATTGAGATTGAAGATGTCACATCTGACTACTATCCACAGTACACTAACCCTGAGGGCAACGTTATCCCAGACTTGGGTGAAACTTTTGGCAGTGATACTTTTGCTAATCTTGATGAGATAGAGAAAGAGAAAGAAAAAGATGAAGGTAAAGCCCAAGCTACAAATGCTAATGTTGATCTTAAGAAGGCTGAATGGGCAGCTTGTTTATCAAAGAAAGGCCCAACGTGCACCTCCAAAGCTAAATGCCTACACCAAACTGTAAAGAGTCAAGAAACATCAGAAAGTGTCAGGCAAGATCATCAATTGGGCCTATTTTGAAGATTTGGATGTTTATGCTGTGAAAAGAGAGAAGGGGATTGAGTACTTCAGATATCCACATGATCTGAAGACTCTTCCTGGTTTTGAGCTAAACAGATTGGCATGTTTAGATCTTTTGTATGCCAACCCAAGGAAGATGTCGGGATGGTTTGAGAAGTCATTGAAGAAAGAATACCACACCAGATGGGTCAACTTCAGACCTCAACAACCTAAGCGGTTCATTCATAAGACTGAAGTTGATCCTATATCTGAAAGGCCTAAGGTGGTATTGAAGTGGAGTCCCCTCTGCACAATGTCTAAGATTCCTTTACGGGAGATGCCTCAGGACTTCACTCCACACTTCAAATGGTGGTATTATGACTGGAGGACGGGGGAAGCGGTCATAGTTCTGAACAAGGAAGGGAAGATCGAGACTATCAGGGTATTTGACCCAATATGGCTTACCAACTCTTCTGATGAAGATGTCTACACTCTATACAAGTGGCCACTGTTCTATGACATGCAAGATATTGTACAAGCTCTACAGTTCCAACATGTTATACGACTCTACTTTGCATTTGAGATACACACAGGAGTCACTAGAGAAGAGAAGTATAAGAAATTTCAAGAGCATGTGAAGAATGTTAGAAAATAGGCTAAACTAGGTCCAAGGGGAGTTTGTTGATACATCATGTTCCTAGTTTATGTTCTTAATGTAAAAGTCTTTCATTTCTTACCCATGTGTAATGTGACACCCTACACATATCCCACATCGGCCGTGGACAGGAGAGATTCCTGGTTTATAAGGAATGTCCTGCCTCTAACATCAACAACGCGTTTTGGGCGTATTGTTGTGGATGAGAGGAGAACTCCACAGTTAAGCGTGCTCAGGTGGGAGTAATCCAGGGATGGGTGACCTCCCTGGGAAGTTTTCACCCGGGCAACCAAAATCAAATCCGTGAGCTTCTCGTGGGCAAAGCGGACAATATTGTTGGTGTGAGGGGTCGGGTGTTACAGAATGGTATCAGAGCCACTCCTGTGCCGTTCGGAATGTGGGACATACCTCACCAAGGATGGTGACTTCTCAGGCTCATCGAGGACGATGAGTCCAAACAGGGGGTGCTTGTGACACCCTACACATATCCCACATCGGCCGTGGACAGGAGAGATTCCTGGTTCATAAGGAATGTCCTGCCTCTAACATCAACAACGCGTTTTGGGCGTATTGGTTGTGGATGAGAGGAGAACTCCACAGTTAAGCGTGCTCAGGTGGGAGTAATCCAGGGATGGGTGACCTCCCTGGGAAGTTTTCACCCGGGCAACCAAAAGCAAATCCGTGAGCTTCTCGTGGGCAAAGCGGACAATATTGTTGGTGTGAGGGGTCGGGTGTGACATGTAATGTAACTACTTAATGAAATATAATATGCTTTTGATGTTTATTTGTCTTTGGATATTTCATATTATTATTGTATTTGGTATAATTCATATATATGAACATTATATATAGGTTTGAGGTTGTTGTACATGATTCTAAGTCAATAATGACTGAGAAATGTGTTCAACTTAGTCGGGTGATTATTCATGCTAATGGACCATACTTATGGGTCATACGCATGAATGAATCATACTTATTGGATCAGTCATATGACTGAGACATAAGACTGATTCGGTCGCACGACTGAACCTTCAGTCGTGCGTATGAATCAACCGCATGAGTCAGTCGCATGACTGAACCATGCTAATGGTTCAGTCGTACGAATGAAAACTACAAACCTATAAATACCACATAATTCGTGGAAAAACGGTGACTTGAGAGGGACTTCGAAGATTTACAAACCCTAGCCGTCCAGAGCGTCCAAAACAGCCTATACAACTTTATAGTTCATTCCTGATCGATTTCTAATCAATTCTTAACGTTTGTTTCATCGTTAGATCGATCAGGTTGTCGTTCTCACTGATTGGATCGCCAATCAAATAGGATTCCGCACTATTTGATCTGGCCACACGCAGAATCCGTAAGTACTCCGTACGAAAACGGTCCTAACAACATGTTCCCTTTCCTAGGGGCTCTAAGCAGGATATGCTCATGAGGAATGACCACCCCAGGCCTGAGAACAACGCACTCATGCTTAGTAAATAGCATGTTATGACTCTGATCACAAAATTAAGATACACTCAAAAGATTGTATCCAAGCCTCTTGATAAAGTTTACCTTTTTAATGGTGAGCTTACCATTTATGACCCTGCCCCTTCATGTAATGTAACCTCCAGCATCTCCTCCAAAAGCAACTGGTCCTCCATCAATTTTCTTAAAATTTTGGAGTAGTGACCCATTGCCTGTCATGTGCCTAGAACAGCCACTATTAATGATCTATACATTCCTATTTGTCTTGAGTTGTTCTTGCATAAAAGAGATGGTGAATTACATTTGGAAACCCAATCCTTATTGGTCTTGGGCTCATCAAAAAAAGTTGAAGACAATGCAACAGTAATTGATCCTATTGTCATATTTTGAGGATCATATGCTGATGATAATGAAGAACTTTCAGTCACTTGGTCTTTTTTTGTCTTCCACACCACCTTTGGAAGCATAGACTTGACCTTCAATACTTCAGAAGTTTTAACAACTTCGGAAGCTTTGGTGACTGGACCTTCAGAAGATCTTGCTAGCACTGCAGCAAGATTCAGTACTTCAGAAGTATTCCTTTCTCTGAAACCAAATTTTCTTCCGAAGGCAAGTTTCCACTTTTCTTCTTCTTCATTTTGGAGATTCTGAAAGGAAAATATTTTCCTTCCAAAGCTTGCTTCTTCTTTAAACTCTCAGAAGTTTCTTTCTTGGTCATGTGGACAGTACTTTTTGGATTGTAGAGGCAATCCTTAGCAAGATGAGAAGTACTACCACACATAACACAATTCATTTTCTTCTTTCTAAGAGTCTTCATTTGATAACAAGACTGAACTTGATCACTTTCATTCTCCATCTTCATCTTTGCATATGATGTTGCAATTCTTTTAGGGTGAGAACTACCTTTGGAGCTGGATGGTTCAAGTTGTGTAGTAGTGGTACACAATTGATCAGCCTTCTTGATGATGCTGGAATGATTTGGACATGAACTAGAACTCCTGGTACTTGAGTTCAAGTTTGAGTCTTCAGCCTTAAGCACCTCAAAACCTGCAGAGATAAACACTTGCTTGTTCATAGAGTTAAAAGTGGCCTTGATCTCTTGAGCCTTCTTGGACTTCCTCTTGGCTTTTCAGATCAAGTTCTTCCTTCTTGAATTGGTCATCCCAACTCTTTTATTCTCCTCAGAGAGAGTGACCCTTCTTAGAATGCTCTTCTTCACTCTTCTCAGAAACATCCTTCACTATCTGCTCTTCATCCTCTTCACTCATGGGGTCTATGAAGGGAATCTCATCTTCACAAGTTCCACACCTTGGAGATCTTACAGACAAGATTGTGTGTGGAGGAGCTATCTCAGTAGATCCCAGTTCCTGCTTATTCTGATAATAAACTTTTGCATGCAAGGATGAGGATATTATGTTGTTGAAGGTCTCTTCTTCAAGAACACATTTTTCCGCCCTGGTTTTGCTGATCACAAGCTCAGCCTGGCATTCAGTTAACTTAGTAATGAGATCTTTGATTTGAGTCCTATAATTTGTTTGCTCATGTTTAAGAGTTGAAATGGTTTTCTCTAAATCTTCTATTTTAAGTTTGTAATCATTTTCAGCTCTTTTGAAGCAGATTTTAAGATATTCAAAGACTCAAGATCAGACCTCATCTCTAAGTTGTAGGACCTTTATTTGTTAACTTTAGCAATGCATTCAGGTGTATAGAGATGTTCCAATAGCTTTGTTTCATCATGGTCAGCCATTAGTGCTTGGTTTAGAGATGCATCTTTCACCTAAAAGCTTTAGTCAAAGCCTCCTTCTTCAATAGCAACAGTAACTTGCTGCTTTGGCTTCTCATTCTGGTTGACTCTATCAGTGTAGTTTGGTTTGGTTTGTGCTTGGCCACCGTTTGTTCTTGGTGCCTTGCACTCTTTAGCAAAGTGTCCTATTTGGTTAGAGTTGTAACACTTCACCTTGCTTTTGTCCAGCCCAAACTTTCCACTGGCTGCATTGCTTGGAAACTTTCTCCCTGTCTTTTTGTAGAACTTCTTTGCTATGTAAGTAAGAAGAGCCATTTGTTGAACTATCTCCATGTACTCCAGATCATCTGGATGGATACAGTCAAGATCTTCAAGGGTGAAGAGAAAGTTGCCAGAACTTTCATCGGCAGACACAAAAGCTTGTGAAGAGCTTGTATCTTGGAATGGACATCCTTCAGTGTAACTCTCCCTTGGTGTTTCCGGGAAGGAGACGAAAGGACCTTTTTTGAGTTGTAAGGGTAGTAGATGAGATGATGTTGTGGTTCTCTACTATCCCTTTCAACCACATGGAGGTTGAACTCTGTTGATTGCTGGAGTTACCAGATGGACTTTCCATATTCATCTCCATCTGGTATCCACTAAGAATACCATAAAACTCTATGAAATAAGAGTCTTAAGGTTCCCAGTTCTCTTGATAACAACACAATGATATGTCCATTGTCTAGGAAAAGAGGACATAAACTTCCTTACAATGTCCCTATTTTCAAGACACTCCAACATTAATTAGAGTGTCCATAATATCAACATACCTGAAGTATTGTTGAGTCATGGTTTCACCTGCTTTGAAGGTGAAGTTCTCAAACTGCTACTTCAGAAGATCCTTCTTGTTCTCCTTGGCTTCAGTTGACCCCTCATACATTAGCTTCAGTGCATCCTATAGTTGTTTGGCTGTTTTGCACTTCTTGAAGCCTCTGTACATGGAGTTTGGAAAAGCAGTTTGAAGGGCAGTCATGGCTTTCTGATCTATGTCTATTCTCTTTCTATCTTCTTCAGAATAGGCAACCACTTCCTTTGGAATCATACCACCTCCAGCAGTAGCTGAAGAGTTGCTTGGTATGTGAGGTCCATAGACAACAGATTCCCACATCCTGGAGTCTTGAGACTTGATAAAGCCTTCCATTATTTGACACCAAGTATCAAAGTCTTCAGGAGTGATCAGTGGGGATTTTGTCATGGTTCCGGTTTTCATATTAGCCTTTGTGAGAGCTACCATTTGAGTTGTTAAGTTTTTTGTGAGACTGAGGGATCTAAGATTGTGAGATCTTACAATCAAGAGGCTGGAATGCTCTGATACCGATTGCAGGACCGTTAAAGGGATGGTCAATACACTTAGTCTCACAATGAGAAGAGTACTTAGAACACTTAACGGATCAAATAGGGAACCTGGACTTTGTTTGTGATGCTAAGAACAGACATGTAAACTAGAGACATAAACTGAAGAACAACATGATAGTTTGGTTTTCAAGATTGCAGTATATTGCTTCTTAAGTTCTATTACATGTTTTTACAAAGCATAAGAAATAAGTTACAAGGACTTGAGATACTTTATACTACATCCTACAGTCGTCCATACTTTGAAGCCCTGCTAGAAACATTAATCTAGACAACAAAATCAATGTAGAGTCAAAAGGCAGATTGCCTTTTGACAAGTGACTATGAGATGCCGTAGCTCACATCAAAATATATTAAAAAAGGATAAAAGTACATGAAGTAGAAAGTTACAGACACAAGACCTCAATGTGTAGTTACCAAAGGCATGGACCTTTTTCCCAACTTGTATAAGTTGGTGAGTCATCAGAATTGCAGCGGAAAGTGGTCCAGCTTTATGGAAAAGTACATCAGATAAAGCATGTAATAAAAGTCTTTGGAAGAAATCTGTCTTCACTTCATTGGCTTCGGAAGACTTTGTCTTTGAAGCTTCAGAAAACTTCACTTTTGGCTTTGGAAGATATTGGTCTTGGCTTTGGAAGATTTCATACTTAGAATATTTTCTAGTATAGAGTATGAAACTTCCTAAGCAACTTCTACTTTGCACTAAGTGCATGCATGCATGAAAGACTTGGGTTATTTTGGGTGCGTCAAACTTTCATAAAACCATACAAGTGGAGACAAACATTAGCATCATGAGTTTGTCCTTTTGTCCTTACCCATTTTTCAACATCTCCAATGATGTTTATAGTGGGGTGAGACTTGTGGATCCTGAGTTAAGGGATCACAACAGTTGCTTGGAAAGATCTAAATTTGAAAAATTTAGATCAAGCAATGGAGTATCACCCATCACATCAACACACATATCAAAAGATACTTGATCCAATGAGTGTGTAACATCAATGATGTTGTCTTCTATGGAGTGATTGTCGGCTTCAAGAAGCTCTTGATCTCTATCACCACTACCATTTCCTCCTACAGTTGAAGCTCCTTCTTTTGAGTTGTGTGCCTCTGACCTGGAATTTGATGGAATCTTAGATGTATCAGCTGTATTTGACATGGTTATGCTGATAGGAACTCCATCTGCTGGGCTGGTTACCACTGGAGCTGAAGTAGTATGATTTGTATGTCTTCTCAGCTCAAATATTATGCCAGGATCTCCTATTGATAAGATATCTATGGACCACGAAACATTCTCACAAGATTTGTTAAAACAATTGGTAACTAAACCAAGATCAAACAGCCAATCAGGACCAAAACCTTTCATAATAGGAGTGTGCTCATTGAAGTCATATTAGCTTGAGAGGAGTATCCAATAAAGTGTCCATCATCTGATTTCTCATCAAATTTGGCTCCTTGATCTTTGGTATTCAAGATGGTGCAAGGACATCCAAATGACCTGAGGAAACCAATGAAAGGTTTTCTCTTGTGCCAGAGTTCATAAGGAGTCTTACCATGAGTCTTGACTACTAAAACTCTATTTTGCACATAGAAAACAATGTTCACTGCCTCTGCCCAGAAGGTGATAGGCAGTTTAGAGTCAGACAACATGATGCTTGTAGCTTTAATTAGTGTCATGTTTCTCCTCTCAGCAACACCATTTTGCTAAGGAGTCCTGGGAGCACTATATTGTCTTGTAATACCTTTTTCATCACAAAATGTATCAAGGATTTGGTTCTTAAATCCAGTTCCCATATCAAATCTTATGATCTTGACCTTGTGATCATATTGATTCTTAATTTTCAAGATGAAATTATTCAGAGTCTCGTCTTAGTTCTAAGGAAGAAAATCCAAGCGAATATTGTAAAGTCATCTGTGATCATTAAACAATATGAGGTCCTTCCTAGACTCATTACACTAGTGGGGCAAAGATATCCATATATAACAAGTGTAGGGGAGTAGTGATGGAGTTTCTTTCCTTTGACTTGTGAGATACCTTACGTTGCTTCCCTTTCAAGCATGCAACACAATAGTCATCACTTGTAAACTCTTTGTTTTGGCATTCCAGTTGCCAAGTCATTCTTAATTAATTTATTCATTTTTTTAAAGTTTACATGGCATATTCTTTTACACCATAGGAAAGACTGATCATTATTTTCTTTAGACTAAAAGCATGAAACTTCTCCTGAAGGAGATGTTTCTTGCAAGTCCATCTTGTACATGTTCCCTTTCTAGGGGCCTCTAAGCAGGATATGCCCTTGAGGAATGACCACCTCGGGCTTGAGAACAATGCACCGTGAAAAGCATGTTATGTCTCTTGTCATAAAATTGAGATATGCTCAAGAGATTGTATCCAAGCTCCTTGACAAAGTTTACCTTCTCAATGCTGAGTTTACCATTTGTGACCTTGCTCCTTCCAGTAATGTAACCTCCAGCATCTCGTCCAAAAGCAACTGGCCCTCCATCAATCTTCTCAGAATTTTGAAGTAAAGAGCCATTGCTTGTCATGTGTCTGGAATAGCCACTGTCAATGATCCACACATTCCTATTGATCTTGAGCTGTTCATGCACAAAAGAGATGGTTAGTTACATTTGGAAACCCAAGCCTTGTTGGTCTTGGGCTTGTCAAAAGAAGTTGAAGACAATGCAACAGTAATTGATCCTATTGTCATGTTTTAAGGTTTATTTACTGATGCTGATGAAGAACTTTCATTCACATTGTCTTTCTTTGTCTTCCACATCACCTTTGGTAGCTTAGACTTGACCTTCCACAGTTTTGACAACTTCGAAAGTTTTGGAGACTTGGACCTTCGGAAGATCTTGCTAACACTGCAGCAGGCTTTAGTGCCTCGGAAGTATTCCTTTCTTCCAAGACCAATTTTTCTTCTGAAGGCAAGTTTTAACTTGTCTTATTCTTTATTATGGAGCTTCCGAAAGGAAAAGATTTTCCTTTCAAAGCTAGCTTCTTCTTGATTTTCTCAGAAGTTTCTATCTTGTTCATATGGACAATACTTTTTGGATTGTAGGGACAATCCTTGGCTAAATGAGAAGTACTGCCACACATGACATTGTTTATCTTCTTCCTTTTGAGAATCTTCCTTTGAGAGGAAGGCTGAATTTGATCAATTTCCTATCCATCTTCATCTTTGTGGAGGAGGTAGAAATTCCATTAGGGACAGGATTGCCTTTGGAGCTGGATGGTTCAGATTGTGTAGCAGTGGTACACAATTGATCAGCCTTCTTCATGTTGTTGTGATGATTTGAACAAGAACTAGAACTCCTGGTACTAGAGTTCATGTTTGAGTCTTTAGCCTTAACCACTTCAAATCCTGCATAGATAAACACTTGTTTCTGAATAGAGTTAAAAGTGGCCTTGATTTTTTGAGCCTTCTTGGACTTCCTCTTAGCTTTTCTGATCAAATTCTTCCTTCTAGACTTGGTCATCCCAACACCTTTGCTCTCTTCAGGACAATAGTGACCCTTCTTAGGATGTTCTTCTTCACTCTTCCTAGAGTCATCCTTCACTATCTCATCTTCATTTATGGTGTCTATAAGGGAAAGCTCATTTTCACAAGTTGTATTCCTAGGAAACTTCCTCCCTGTCCTCTTGTAAAACTTTTTGGCTCTATGAGTGAGAAGAGTCATTTGCTAAACTATCTCCATGTACTCAAGATCATCTGGATGGATGCATTATAGGTATTCAAGGGTGAAGAGAAAGTTGCCTGTGCTTTCATCAGCAGACACAAAGGCTTGTGAAGAGCTTGTCTCTTGGAATGGGCTAGGACTCTCCCTTATTGTCTCCAGGAAGGTTATGAAAGGACCCTTTTGTGAGTTATTAAGGTAACAAATAAGATGATATTGTGGTTCTCTGCCATCCCTTTCAACCACATGAAGGGCTGAACTCTGCTGATTGCTGGAGTTACTAGATGGATTTTCCATATTCATCTCCATCTGGTATCCACTAAAGATACCATACAACTTTGTAAGAGTGAGAGTCTTAAGGTTCTCAGTTCTCTTGATAACAACACAATAGTGTGTCCATTGTCTATAAAGAGAGGACATGAACTTCCTTACAATGTCCCTGTTTTCAAAAGTTACTCCAACATCTATAAGAGTATCCACAATCTCAACATACTTGAAGTATTATTGAGTCATGGTTTCACCTGTCTTGTAGGTGAA